>CAAKHC010018819.1:0-17192 GCA_901007825.1 Macroramphosus scolopax
GGTGAGCTCAGGGAGGGAGCACACACACACACACACACACACACACACACACACACACACACACACACACACACACACACACACACACACTATATCTTCTTTTACTTGTGCATGTTTTAACTTTCCCACACCTCCAGTTAAAACGATCTCTTGGCCCCAGTACGACAACACGTTGCTACATGAATTATCTACAAGAGAGGATTATAATAGTTCCATTCATGTATTCACTTTGTGTCTGGAAGCTCCTTCAGGGATTAAAATGTTCACATCATGTGTGTGTTTCTTGGAGTTTCAGTAAATCTGTGAACAAACCTCCCAGCTCATCTTCTCTGTAGGTGCGGTGCTGCCCTCTGGTGGTGGATTGTAAGACGTGTGGAGCCTGAACAGCTCTTCATGTAAGTACACACACACATTTATATCTATACCTGTTCCTCAAATATAAGATGTAAATACTTCATGTTCAGCTGCTCTGACAGTCGCCTGTGTTGCAGTTATAATATGTATTTGATTCTCAACTCATTGAGGTTTAACTTGAATTAAGGATTTTCTTCAGGCATCAACCAGCAGAATTCAGGCTTCTTCCGGTTTAATTTTGTTATTTCATTCAGGGCAAATAAACTCAAAAAAAAAAATTGTATTATTCACAAATGAATAAAATAAATTGAACCTTTAAAGCTTTTGCCAAACGTCTGCCTGACTCTACTTCCTCCAAGATGAAATCAGTGATTCCTGGAATCAGAAGTGATTTTAATGCTGGTACGATCACAGATTTATTTCCTTTATTCCAATAAATCGTGTTCAGAATGGGCTGCACTTCATCACCTACTAGGAAACAACACGTACAGTAGTACAGTTACATGATTGCACCATCTGACAGTTGGATTTATTGATTGAGGTGTGATGACAAACCTGGAAACCAACACCAGTTCCTCCTTCCATCAGATTTTGAAGAGAGAGACTGGTCCCAGCAGGGGTCAGCAGACTGCCGGACCTGCCCTCCAAACTCAGACGACCATATAAGTCAGCTGTGACAACCGTCTGATACTGAATATTTTATGATGCGTCAACGCTCTGCCTTGGTGGAGGATCTTTGTTAGACAAAGGGAACGACCCCGAGTGAGCCCTCCTGTTGTTGAGGACCCGTCACCACTGCAGCCGCCTCCTTATTTGTAACTTCTATATGCTGAGTTAATCTGATGTCCCTCTTTTCTGTGGACATCAGTACAATGTGCCAGTTCCATGTCAGTACAGGTTCAGCTGCTGGTGTTCAGGATCTACTTTCTTGGGCCTCGTTTGACTCCAAGGCTCCAGGATCTTGTTCCACTGCTGCCAGTGAACTACAAGATTAATCTGAAGGGATTAATCTCCTTATTGGAGAGGCCCGCGAGTTGAAAGACAGCATGTGAGATTAGAATAAAATAAAATAAAATACTCACCTTGTGTAACTTTACATGAGCTGCAGTTCTGATAGCTGCAATCAGTGTAATCAGTCTCATCCCTTCATTTCCTTCTTCAACGAGCTCCTGTCATCCCACATCCACAATAAACAACCTGCTGAGGGCGGGGCCAAACTGTAAATACCAGAACATCTATTTGCAGTAAATCAATGTTATTTACTACTCTGTTCACGCACCTTTGTTTCTGCAGAGGCGGCAGTGACGTGTTCGGGGAGTCAGATAAAGGGTATTTCTCACCAACGCTTTCCTGTTGTTTTCCAGGCTCCTTTGTTTGGTTGCGGAGGCCTCGGCCGGCCGGTTCTCAGGGGAACGAGAGGAACATTCAGGCCGGAGCCCTTATGAGCACTCCTGTCCGTTTACACAGCCGGCTCCCATACCTGCACCGCTGTGTGTGTGTGTGTGTGTGTGTGTGTCACTGCTGTGAACCTTTATGTTATCATGCATCTCCCTTCATGATTAGATGCATTAACACTCTTAAATCCAGAATCATAGAAACAACCAACATGAGATCAGAGTCCTGCAGCTCCTTCACAGGAAACATTCAGAAACATTCATAATTACAGCACATTGACGGCACTCTGTCTGTTTGTCGGGGTCTTCACATGAAGGTGTTGAAGGAATAAGTGATTAAATATAAATAGGAAGCAGGTTAACTCCCAACAGGAGGACTGGATGTTGCAGTTGTGTGTCACTTCCAAGCTCTCGGAGTGTCACCCTCTTTTCTCGTGGATTCCTGTCCTGGCAGACACAACAACAACAGGAAGAAGGGACATTTTCACAGGTGTCAGGAAGCACAGGAAATAAACAAGCTCAATACTGGACAAACATCTTGTTTCTGTTGTACCGGGCTGGAGTCAGAGGTGAGGCTCATAAGAGTTATGTTTAGCTCCGGCAGGATAAATCTGGAATGTGGACGAAGACGTTGAATGAAATGAGGATGTAAAGAACTGGAACTCTGTCGTGTTGCAGACGATGACGGAGGAAGACAGAGGAATATTTGATCCGTTTATCTCAGAGAACATGTTCATACATTTCATCTAATATTGTACTTATAACATGTACTTCAAAGGATCAGGGAATATATATATGAAACTGATTAATTTCAGTCCAACAGATTGGAACTATCACTGAAGACGAGTGAAGAGTTGACAGACTTTCTTATTTTATGTGTTTCCCATGAAATACTTCAGATTTATTTCTCATAGATTCGACCGTTTTTCAAGAGTTTTTAAACCTCTGACGTCGGCAGTCAGTATTTTTAACACAGATTAATAGACTGTTCTCTTTGCTCTTAAGTTCTACTTGAGTTATTCGTGGTAAAAAGTATTTTTTCCCGAGACGGAGAGAAGTTTTCTGTCTGGGAATTCAAAAAAAAAATGTGTTTGCCGTTTTTGAGAAAAGCAAAGAAAGTAGGGCATTCCACGCCTGCTGAGTCAAAGGTGCTGGAAGTTTCTCAGAAATGTCTGTTCCTGTGTATCGAGAGAATCGTTTCATATCATCCTGGGAAAGAAGAAGAAAAAACCTCCTTCAACCAAACGACTTCTCAGCTTTTTTCCTTCACTGCTCTCAGAAACCTTCTGGGACTTCTTTCATGTCATCTAGAGAATATTAATGTCTCGTCTGCTATCGAAACAGTTTCTGGGTTCAGAAGCTGTCAGGTGTCCACGTCCAGTTCTTCTTCCGGTTCTACTGTAGTTGGAAGTTATTTTAATATAACGGCACTTAGAAAGAATATAAGAATAGATCAAACATACAAGCGAAGCCCTGATGAGAGACAATAATGAGGATTGATGTTCATGTCACGGCTACAGAGACGATGTGGCTGATGCACAGCAGCTTCTGCAGCCTCTGCAGCTTCTGCAGCATCCAGACAACCAGAGTCAACCAGAGTCAACCAGAGTCAACCAGAGTCAACCAGAGTCAACCAGCTCCAGCTAAAACAGGATGTTCAAGTGCCACTAAAAGCACACGGAGGACGAGGAGAAACAAATCTCCAATCTGAAAAATGCAATAAATATAATTCATATTCTCTGTTGGTTGTCAGCTTTCAGTGAAGATCAATGCACAGCGACGTGCACAGAAAGTATCAGAACACAGTGAGAGGTGATAATAAACGTACTCATCAAACCACGACTGGCCGGTGGCCTTTTAAATATCACTTTATTTAATTAGTGCAAAGTGAAGACTTCACATAAATTAAACAGTTAATTAAAGGGAAAGATGGATTTAAATACATGAAGGCAAAAAACAAACAAAACTCCCAGAAAACTTTAGTTCTCTCAGCTCTTAGAAACACTGAAGACTCTTCTGTTGTCTGCTGCTTTTATTATTTGTTATAATAAGAATATGTAATTTTCTCTCGTTCTTTTTAATTGTATTTAAATGTCATTTTATGCTTTTAATGTTTTAATGTTTAATGCGGTGGTGTAGGAATGTGTGATATAAATAAACTAGTCTTGACCTGATGAAGAGCCGCTGCACAGCTCGTCTTCTACAGTCTAACAGTGCTTCTTATTGTCCAGTCTAGCTGCTGTTGCAGGTTCTATATAAAGACACCAGACTGCTTTAAATCTCACATTCCCTCTGCCCCCATTTATTAGAATTATAGATGATGTCATCGCTGCAGCAGATTATACTCAGATCATTAAATGAATACAGAAGTGATGCGATGAAAAAGAATCGACGACAGTTTGGTGATAACTTTGGTTTAATTGTAAGAGCATTCTTTACATCGGCTGGTGTCACTTACATTTGTCATATTTCCATGTCTGCCTCTTTATATACAGTACAAATGAAATACACTTCTCAACAATATATTCAGTCTTCTAACAATGAATCTCTGAAAAATAACACGTTATCGTGCATAAAATAAAACTCTGATGGAGGAGCGGTGCAGGGGAGCGTCGGTCCACACGGAAGCTTCTGGAAACAGACGGGGTCGTTTGTTTATTCAACAAACAAGATAAAGAGAGTGAAGTGGAAAGAGAATAATAGTCTGCATCTTCAGTGAAGGTTATAATGTCACCAGGAGCACAGAAACCAAACAAAACCTCGGAATGCTGTAAAAAAGTTTGGATATTTGAACATAATAAAATATATCTTTCAGTTCATTTTATAAGTTAATGCTACATTTACACTGAATAGATTCAGTCTGCGTGCCAGCACTCTGTCAGCGGGGGTTGAGCCACTTCGGGTCCGGGTCTCTGTGTTGGTCCGTGTTCTGGACTTCACCTGATCCCACGTCTCCCCCTGGAAATTGGAACAGGAGACATAGTTTTAGATAATAATCCAGTATGGTGGGACATGTTCTGGCCCCATGAGAACTCTCCACCGCTGGTATATTTAAAGCAGTGTGAAGAATCTTAGGTGATGACCTTGTTTACCTGCTGCTTGTGGCTCAGTCTTGAGCTTGCCGGCAATTTTGGCAAAGAATTTGAGGGTCAGACAAGCGCCTGTCTCCCTGTCACATATGCCACCTTTGCAGTCGCATGTCTTGCGGCACTCAACCCCGTAGGTTCCATACAGACACTCTGAAGGCAAGACAGCACAGTTCCAGAGCAGGTTACTTCACTGCACACACAAAAAAACTGACTTATTTTGGTCTGACGTCTGATTCTATGGTGGTGCAGTTAACATCACAACATTAATCAAGGGAATTGGGCCTTTAGACAGAAAGAATGTGGATAGTTGCAATAGCATTGATGTGAAAGATACCAGTCATGATTTCTTTCAATCAGGGCTGCACACTATAATAAGAGGTTGATGATCTACAGTCTGGATTACTGGTTGATAATAATGGGATACTGCATTTGGTGCAACAGAGCATAATCAAAATGTAGCATGCAAAATGGCAAAATTAAGCATCAAGATTGTGTAAATATTGAATGTGTGTTTACCTTTGCAAATCCCATATTCATCCCCATAATCGTCCTCATCCTTGTAGAACTCGCAGAATAATCCCGGTCCGCACTTCACCCCGTGCATCCCCGACACGGTGCGGTAGCAGTGCTCCCCTCTGCCGGCTGCACAGACCTGGCAACAGCCGCAGTCGTCCAGCACCGTCCGTGTGCACCGCTGCGTCGCGCCGCACCGCTCCGCGTTGCATCTGTCCGGGCAGTTCACCGCGTACTTGACATTGACGCTCCAGGACTCCGCATCCTGCAGCAGGAGCGAAGACAAGACCGTCAGGAGGAGGAGAGACATCACGGTGGAGGGCTGCGGTCTTCTGGATGAGCGGTCCTCGGGAAGGAGCAGAGAAGCGGATCACCTCTGGGTGACTTGGGTGGAGTGACCTGTGCTTCATCGGCTTCTATGGTTATCAGCATCGGACAACTTTGTTTTGCACATGGCTTGCCCTCGTCAATTTCCTCATTCCGGTGTTGTCGTCCTCTTTTGCCAGCCATGTCCCCTTTTTAGAAATCCGGTTTGGAAGTGGGATTAGCTCTGGAACGCCATCCAGGAATTGAAATCCTCGTGACGTGATGTCATAAATTATGTTTGGTTTGTTTTTGTGTGAGTGACGGAACCACCGAACCTCCGATTGCAGCAGGTCTGACGTCACTGGCCCCTGGAGAATTCAAATTAATGTTGAGATCTCATGTCTCAATATGGGACATATCAAGGCCGTAGACTGGGGAGGGACCACAGTCTGCCAGGAAGCCCCCTCAGAGGAAAGAACAATACAAATGGGAAATATTTTAAAATAATTTTTGAATGTTAATAGTTTTGGAGAATGTCTTGATTTTACTTACAAACATAAGTAGAATTTTCAGTGCAGGACATTAATTCATAATGGACTTGCTTTTTATTTAATTTATTGTATATATATTTAATTAATCTTGCGAGGTCAGTTACAATGTCTTTTGGCTGATTTCACTTCATATTTTAAATAAGATTCTTGAAATGTTTTGTTTTCTATTGTTGTAAAACTTGTTTGACTATCTTGTATCGAGAGTGAAAAACTGTTTAATAAAAGGTATATATAATTGTAATGGATTAACTGTAGACCTTGGGAAGGAGACAATATTGATCATCAACAAGGTTAATATGGAGAGAAAGAACATAATAAGATCTGGCAACTGCAGGGCCCATCTGTGCCCAAGCAAGAACGTCTGACATGATACAGCTGTGATATTTCATGTATTAGATAACTTAGCTATTGGACGTAGAGATGTTGCACATAATACAGCAGACACAGTATTGCATTTTAAAATTAAGAGCAGTGATATTACATGTAAGTTAGATATTGAAATAATTTCATATCTGTATGAGTGCATTCACAAATATCCCTTTTAGATTTTCCTGGCCGATGAAATTAATAGAAATAGTCACACACAGGTTTTGCATTAACATGTTGTGTATTCTTAACCGCCTATTAATTACTGCTTTATCAAGTTGCCGGATTATATTAATTACCTAAGGATTTTGGGGGTATAGGGGATGAAATCCTGCCAAGTTTAGCCACATCTGAGTAAATAAAATAACCTTTAAAACGCACTCTGAAACCGTGCCAGAACGAACATGTGCGGTGACACTCCGAGACACAAGAGGGCGGTAAGGTGGTCCTCCGCCGCTGGTTGCATTCAGCAGTACAAACCGTAGAAGAAGAAAAGGAAAGAGGAGAAGGTTGATATGTTATGCGCGTGCGAGGGAGACCTCACTGGGACGGGACAGGTAACGCAAACCTCGTAACGGGCGAAGGGTTTACAGCCAAGGTAACTTACATGTCTGCTGTTTGTCTGCTTTGTATTTTTTTTTTTTATTAATACCTAGCTTGAAAAAAACTGGCACGACATTGACGAGCTTGTTTTTAGCCGAGAGCTGTCAGCCGACAAGCGGAGGGGCTTGGTCGGGTCTGACAGCCGCGGAGGAGCCACCGCAGTGCAGCCAGCGTTAGCTCAGCTGTCACCGCAGATGCGGAATAATGTTACCGGTGTTTTGTAAATGACACGGACGAGACGGGCGTTTCGAATTCGCAGATGTCGCTGTTTTGGCCGGTGCGGCGGACAGCTATTATGAAACGAGAAGCTAAGTATAGTCCGAGCCGAGGCGCACATCGCCACAATATGTTGTCGAGAGCGATAGCAAGGCTCGATAACGTCGAGCGTTAAATATCATGTTGACGTCATTAGCATCCATAAGTTTTGGCAGTTGTATCCATTTTAAGGTTTTTGTTAACCAGCAGCTTGGTTGATATTACTTACACATTTCATCTCTCATATTGACATCAATAATAATCTATTACTGACAAAGCACGAAAGGGTTTAGCAGTCATCCGTTTATTTATTGACCACCTTTTTCTATTTTTTAATTGAGGTCTTGGTTGTCCTGGCAACAGAGCAGCCCCTTGCCCAACAAGTTTTTCCTGCTAATTCTGGATGACTCTCAGAAGGACCCATCAAGTCACAAGGGACATTTAATACTGTACCCCCTGACTCGGGTCTAGACTGGGGGTCTCCTCATATCGGTGCCCAGAAAGTCACCAAAGGGCACATGCATTGGTGTTGTGTTGACTTCTGCTTCCTCGCCTTACAGTAACCTGCACCCACCCTTATCCCTAACCCCAACCCTGACCAGTCGTCCTTTGAGATGCTTAACCTCACCCCAACCGTACTCTTCCCTCAGCTACACACAACCACAACCTAACCCCACCCGCAGAGGTCTAACAGGAGGGGAACACAATTTGACAGGGGAACTGATTCCACCATAACACTATAACCACACTGCAAGGCCTCTTACAACAGAAAGGCAGATGGATTTGATACAGGAATCCTCCCAAATCGCCCGAGCTTCCAGCTCTGTGGTAGATTGAGGCCAGCTACGCTGCAGAGGAATTTAATCTTAGGCACATACAGTATTGTACACCCTCATTACTGCAGTAACCAACTAGAGCTCATGACCCCAGGGGAGGGTTGGAATTTGAGACTGTAATTGATTAATTGAAAAACGCATTTATAGCTGAACTGATAAAGGCAACGAGAGCTCTGCTTTTAGAGCAGCTCCTCTGTGCCTTGACTATCATAGTGCAATAAAATGAATAGTGTATGTATGAATGTATAAATGCAAGTTATTTCACTAAACAGCCAGCCATCAGTTCTTTGGTAAAGACGACTGAAATATAAGATTTATGTCACTGATACATGTCACAGTGACATGTATCACGTAACTTTCACGTAGTTTAATAACATTTTTATAGCTTGGTTAAATATAATATATTGTTCCTAATACAAAAAAAAAGGGAGCTATAATTGAGAGTTGTGTGACTGAAGAGCCCGTTCCTATATAAATGCCTGCTGTTATTTTAGTCTGGAGTGGAAACCATATAGCCTCACAGGTCTCAGGCCTGGCTGAAGAGATGAGGGTCTGTGAGTGTGGTCAGAGAGGCATGCGCACATGTTGAGCCACCTGTACCCAGCATTCCCTCACTCACACTGGTTCAGGTTCTTGTGGAAGTGGAGCAGGAGTGTGGTGACCTCTGTTCTAATACGGCATCTTGACAGCTGATTTCCCCGTTTTACTTTAACCTCAAGACAATAATGAAAACACACTTACTTTAAAGTCATAGCGGCTTATAATAATAGACAGGCATTTGGAATGAAATCATAGTTTTGCATTGAAAAACTTGGTGGTAGCATCAGTTTATATTTAATAGGCTAAATTTACCTCATGCATGTGCTTCAACGAATGTCATGGGAATGTCATGCAATTTTGAAATACCCCCCTGAGCTATAGGTGTTGACCTCCACGTTGTGAAGTCATGGCGACTGGCATGTTGTAACCTGATTTTAAAAATAATTTCATGGATTTTAGTGGGTTAAGAAAGTTACCTGACGGTGAAGTTAACTAGCAGAACATCAGCCAAAACAGTCGGCTTTTATGTTGAAGTGCTTATGTGGCGTTCCTGTGGTCTTGCATGTATGTCCGAGCAACTTGGAGATGATGGGTATTTTATTCGGCAGGGGTATTTTATTACTAAACGTATTGTGACCGTTCTGTTATAATGAAAGCGATACCCCTAAATGCAATTAAACATAATGCATCTCTTCATATTGTGTAGCATAGCAACTTCTAAAGTCCCCTCCTTTGGTTGGCTTGCAATCACAGGGTGAGCTGACCTATTTCAATAATACCTACTGGGCCTGTGGAAAACTGCCAGAACTCAGGAGGAAGCTGACACCTTCACGTTGAATTTTCTTGGCAGGAAAACACATTTGAATATTGGCTTTCTGCAGTAACTCTTGCCCTGGAGTTGATGACACAGATTGACATGCCACTTCATTACGGTAAACAACTGTAAGGGAGTGAAGTTAATAAACCTGCAGCTTGTTTGATAAAGTCTTCCTCTTTGTGTTTCAGGGGTACATCTGGGAATAGATAATGCTCAAACATGGTGCCTTGTCAGACCCATGTGTTGCAGAAGTGGCAGGAGCACTTCAATAGCTCCTGGGCAGCAGAGGACAGCGTCCAGGCAGCCACAAGGCACGGAGCTGCAGCGCTGTACAACAAGCTCCTCCACAACAAGGAGGTGGTGACTCTGGCCCAGCCCGTTCAAGAGCTCATTGGTCCTCGCCTGCCCGACTTTGAGTGTGAGTCCTGTGCCTCGGTAGAGAAGGAAGAGTATTTGTCATCTCTGCTTCACAGCCAGCGATGGCTGGCTCGCCGCATGCTCACGCAAACCTGCTACACCTTGGCCCTCCACCACAGGCTGGTAGCGCTCCAGAGGATCTACTACGCACTTCATACCAAATACCATGACAAATTCCGTGCGCAGCCGCCCTCCCAGTCCACAGACGGCACGACAGAATGTGGGCAACTTGAGCTGGCCTCGGAGCCCTGCGCGCCAGGGGGAGCACCCAAAGTCAAGTCAGGTACTGACGTTCTGATAGAGATGGGCGTGAGGACAGGTTTGAGTCTGCTCTTCTCGTTACTGCAGCAAAACTGGAGATATGCTGCCTCTGTTCATCCTGAGTCGGTGCTTTGCAATGATGTCCTCGCCACAGCGTCCTCTGTGCTGGCTTCTCTGCCCCCACTCTCCCTGGCAAATGAGAATAAGATCCCATTGGTTGGACTAGACTGCTTGTCACAGGTGGCCGACTTCCTGAAGAAGACGTCGGTGAGCAGCGGGACCGGTGGCGCAGACCTGACCGGTCGGAGGCTGGCGCTGGAGCTGCTGCTCGGCCTGGCGATACAGAGAGGCTCTCTGAAGTTTCTTCTGGAGTGGGTGGAGGTAGCCTTAGCTGCTTCCATGTCCTCCTGCACCTCTTCGCTGTCTTCCTCCTCTCCACTTACCTCCCATCAGCCTGCTGGTGTGGGCTTTGATGTCATCCACCAGACCCTTCTCCAAATGAAGCAATATTCGGTTCGTCACATGTTATTTTCAACATTTGTCTGTGTTCTAAATTGAGTGAGGAACAGCTCTTCACTTTCACACTGCACACTCAATTCAACCACAGTTATGTCTGTCATTAGAATTAGGCTACGGGGACGATTTTCAGGAAGTTTTCGGGTGGATCCATCGAACATAGCGAAGATTTCTTTTTTTACTCTGTCCTGGTGCTCTTCTGTCAGCAAGATCACGCACACAAAATTTGACATAGCTCTTAAAAGAGGTACTCAGTGTACATTCTAGTTTATTAAAAGGGGCCTGTTCTGTGTTACAGTCGAGTCTTAAAGAAGGACAAACAATAGCGTGTGTGAGGAAGTCAGATGAGTGTGTGTTCTGACTCTTTGTCAGTGAAGAATTGACGATGTGTCTCCACTGCCACCGTCCTCCCTGCTGTAGTCTGGCCTCTTTATTCTATCAGTCTTAATTTGAAGCTCTGAGTGATGTGTTGGTGGGCGGATGAGGATTAAGATTGACTCAGTCTTCCTGTCCTCTCCTGATGTGCATGTTGAGTCATCCGTCAGCAGGCTAATCAGCTTTGCAATATTTATGTAGAAATGACAACCGGAGCTTGTTGTGGGTGACAACATCATGATACTGTACTTATTATGTATCATGATACAGGAAGGCTGGTAGCACTTCAGTGACTTGTGTGTTCGCTCATAAAACATGTAAAAGAGAAACAAGAAAATCCCTTTATGTGTTATTTACTATTCACTACTTCATATTCATTCAATCTGTCTCTCGTAAACTGAAATGTTCCCTCCAGGGTTTCCGCGGCGACTACGTCAATACTCAGGTGCTGAAGAAGGATGCGGACGGACTCTGCCGACTCTCCCAGGCTGCGCTGTGCCTGTTCGAGGAGGTAAGAGAGAGTTCAGTCATCATCAACAGCGTCACATCAACTCTTCGTCTTCTCCACGGTAATAAAACCAACTCTCCTCCCCGTTGACAGATCTGTAACCTGGCATCCTACTGCCTGTGCTCCTGCAGCACGGATGCAGCTGCTCCCGGCACAGACGGGGACACGGTCATGGTGTATGTGTGGGGCAGCAACAGCAGCCATCAGCTGGCAGAGGGAACGCTGGAAAAAATCCTCCTGCCAAAACTGACGCAGGGCTTCAGTGACGCCCAAATGGTGTGACGACACATATTGATGAGACCAACACAACCTCGGTGTCTTTAGCTCATTATCAGATTCACATCAGCAGTTACAATAACTGATATATTACAGTGTAATCCAGTAAACACATGTTTCATACACCTTTGTTTATTTGCCAGCTGGATATTTCTTTCTGTCCTCTTCTCCTATCATCTAATCTGATTATTCTTTGGATTACTATACTTAAACATATATCTTCAAATGCCACTTAAATTCCAGCGTCCTATGTTAACAACGTCTTTCCCATCGAAAGCAGAAGCATTAAAACCTATTTTTAAATTACATCATTCAAAATTCAGCTCTTTAATGCCCTTCATCCTGTCCTCTTCTTCTTCGTCTTTGAGATCGAGGCAGGCCAGTACTGTACCTTCTCAGTGTCTGCAGACGGTTCGGTGAAGGCTTGTGGAAAAGGCAGCTACGGTCGTCTGGGGCTGGGAGACTCCAACAACCAGTCCATGCCCAAGAAACTAGTGCTGGAGCCACACAGGAACATGAAGAAGGTGTCCTCCTCCAAGGGCTCCGATGGTCACACTCTGGCCATCACAACGGAGGGAGAGGTGAGAAGTTAGAATCAGAGAAGACGTTATAAACTGTTATAAACTTCAGCCAACTGACGTTAATCAACTTTACATGAATTAAACCAACATGTTTCCTTCAGGTGTTCAGCTGGGGTGATGGGGAGTATGGGAAACTGGGCCACGGCAACAGTGCTACACAGAAATACCCCAAAATCATCCAAGGACCGCTGTTAGGCAAAGTAAGAAGAGGCAGGAATGGAGGACAATACGTGGGAGGAATGGAAATCCTTTTGGCTGATGTTTTATTGTTTCTCCTCCAGGTTGTTGTTTGTGTGTCTGCTGGCTACAGGCACAGTGCTGCTGTGACCAAGGATGGAGAGCTTTACACCTGGGGAGAAGGGGACTTTGGTAGACTTGGTACACACTTTAATCCCTGAGGTTCACTGATGCTAAATGTGTCTCAACAATTAAAAAAGAAGAAACAAGCGTCAACCTTTGTTTGTTTCTTCCTGACAGGTCACGGTGACAGTCAGAGTCGGAACACGCCCACACTGGTGAAGGACATCAGCGGAGTCGGGCAGGTGGCCTGCGGCAGCTCCCACACCGTCGCCGTGGCACAGGATGGACGCACTGTGTGGTCCTTTGGAGGCGGCGACAATGGTGCGTTGTCAGATCGGTCAAGCACACGAAGCATCTTGTATCAATGGCACTGTGGACTGACACTAATGCTGCTACTTGACACACCCGTTCAGGTAAACTAGGTCATGGAGACACCAACCGCGTGTATCGCCCCAAGGTCATAGAGGCCCTGCATGGATTCATCATCAGGAAAGTGTGTGCAGGCAGCCAGTCGTCTCTGGCCCTTACCTCTGCAGGACAGGTGAGATGTTTGGTCAGCCGTGTTTTTGTCCAAATGACAAAGTTCAGTAGATACAAAATGAATGAATCTGTGTTTGTTCTTGTGCTGTGTGTGTTCAGGTGTTTGCTTGGGGCTGCGGCTCGTGTTTAGGATGTGGGTCCTCTGAGACGACCTCTCTGAGGCCCAGGTTCATCGAGGATCTGAGTATCACCAAGATCATTGATATTTCATGTGGGGACAGCCACTGCCTGGCTCTGTCCCATGGTAAGATATTTGGATGAGGGATGGAAAAAGAAATATAGCAATACCACAATGATAGTTTACTTTTAAATGAAATTGGAAAGTAAATATGTTCCGACTGCATGCTGGTCTTCATCAGAGAATGAAGTGTACGCTTGGGGGAACAACACCATGGGCCAGTGTGGGCAAGGCCACACCTCGACACCTATTACCAAACCCAAGAAGGTGCTCGGTCTGGAGGGGGTGTCCATCCAGCAGATCACTGCCGGCACCTCTCACAGCCTGGCTTGGACCGCAGTTCCCACCGATAGGTAAAGACTCATCTCTAAAACACAAGTGATTGTAAGCAGGTACTTACTTTGTGTCCTGGCACCGCTATTACCTCTTTAAGTGATTCCACGTCTCTCCGTCAGACAGCTGGTGGCGTGGCACAGGCCTTTCTGTGTCGACTTGGAGGAGAGTACTTTCACATACCTCCGCAACTTCCTAGAGAGTTACTGTGACGGCATCGGGAGCGACACTCCCCCTGCTCCATTCTTATCCAAAAGGTTGGCATCAGTATTAACACAGTACTCAGCAGATATGATAACATACTGTATTATTATCTATATATAATATACTGTAATGTATATAACCATAATGCTGTCTGTTCTTGTATCTCAGGGACCACCATCAGTTCATTTTGCTGTCCATGAAGCTGCTGTCCATCCACTTGTCCCTGGCCCATGCTGGGGGCACCGGTGCCATGGTGTTGGGTGTCCAGGGCAGGCCCCTGAGGAACCTGCTCTTCAGGCTCATAGACACCAACATGCCCGACTCCATACAACAGGTAAGTTAACACGCTGTCAGCTGCTGGTGTAAGAATCAACATCATGATTGAATATGGATTTAAATGTCTTTTCATATGTTCATATATACTCCCCATCCATCCATCCATCCATCCATCCATCCATCCATCCATCCATCCATCCATCCATCCATCCATCCATCCATCCATCCATCCATCCATCCATCCATCCATCCATCCATCCATCCATCCATCCATCCATCCATCCATCCATCCATCCACCTGCAGGCGGTCATGAACACTCTGTCCATCGGGGCGTCCTTGCTGCTGCCTCCACTGAGGGAAAGAACAGAGCTGCTCCTCTCCCTCCTTCCTCAGGGCCCACAGAGTTTAAATGTCCTCTCCAAAGGACAGGTACGTAGAGTTATTGTGTGACGTTTAAAACAACAAGCAGCAGTGTTGTTTTTCACTCTGATGTTTCAGAGTCTGTATGATCAGGACGATCTCTGACTACGAGTTGTCTTGGAATGGACGGATGGACAGAGCTCGCACTGTTTGTCAAAACCACAATGCCAACGTAGCGTTGCTAGGCAATATGTGTTGAAGACAGATTCGATGTTGTGAGAACATGTTGGTGTAAGAACAGTATTTGTACAGTGCAGAAATGTTCTTAGCTAATCTCACAGTGAGAAGATGAAACCCCAGACTGTTCTCCTCTTTTCTTCAAAGCGTTTGCAGTTAGACATGGTCCTCAGGAGCCTTCAGGACCAGAGCCATGTAGCTTCTCTGCTAGGTTACAGCACCTTCGGGGAGATGTCAGCCCTTGGACCTCCTCTGACACCTGCTGCATCAGTCAGGGCGCCCTCCTCATCCAGCTCTATTGAGCCCTATGACCCGCTGCTGTTAGCGGAGGTGCTGCTCCGAACCTTACTGCTCAGCATCGACTTCTACACGGTATGAAAAGAGGACTGTGTGTTATGTGAATTATTTTCCCAGTTGAATCGTGTTGCCACAAATGTTCCTATAAATACTTGATGTTTCCCTGTTTTGGTGTGTCTCCATACAGGAGCGGGCGTTTGGGGAATTGGAGAAAAACAGCGACAAGCTGCTATCCAGTGACAGTCAGAGACAGACTGATCCTCCCTCCCACTTCCACCAGCTGCTGTCTGGACTTCACAAGCACCTGCTCGCCCATTGCTACATCCATTCCAGCGCTCAGGTAAGCTACAGTGAATCACTTTACATTTCACGATCAAAAGAAGAACCATCTTTCCGTGCAGCGTTGGGAGAACATGTGTATTGAAAGATAACAATTGATTCCACTGTTCTGTAGGCTGACAGCAGTGTCACACTGCTTCATGAGCACCTCCACCTGCTGCTTCCCTGCGCTGCTGAGACACTGCAGAGATCCACCAAACTGTTGAAGGGGAGCGTCCTGGACAAACAGATTATCAAGAAGCTGCACAGTAAGCTGACTGCCCTCAGATAACTTGTTGGAGTGAATGTCTGTATATCTGTTGATAAGCACAAGTAAACCTACTTTCTTTTCTCCACCTCCAGTGGTGTTGTACAACTCAGTGGCTGGCAGCCTGCTGTGTCAGGTTGTGTACTCCCTGCTGCTGCTGCCCCTGGACACTGTTCAACCTCTCCTCAGTCACCTACTGGCCTTGTTGGAGGAGCTGAATATTTTCAACAGGTTGCTGCCAGAGACGGGTCAGCTAGAGGAACAAGAACTCGGGATGGAGGCTCAGAAACACGGCTCAGGTCAGTGGAATTACCTGCTTTTCTTATATTCTCTAAAACTATCCTTTATTATTATTATTGAGAGTAACAGCAGTGCAAAGTTGTTATAAACATATGCTACCTGATGTGATGCTGACTTCATAGATAAAAGCGAGGACAACACATGCCTTGGACAGCAGCAGCAGCAGCAGCAGCAGCAGGAGGAGTCCGAGTGGGTTTGGCTGTTGGACCTGGAGCGGTCCGTGGCGCTGGCGGTCGGCCGTTGCCTCGGCGGTATGCTGCAGGGTCTGCCGCCCACACCGCAGGAGAAAACCTCAGAATTCTGGCTATCAAATATCCTCCTCAAGAACGGTCTTGAGATGGACTTTGAACAGCTGGGTGGGAACAAACACGGCTTATTTCAATGCATTTACATGCACACACATACAAACTTCATAGGATTTGACATCCCGTGTTGTAATTTGTCCTGCAGACTCCAGCATGGCCTGGCTGACTGAGGTGGTGCTGCTGGGCAGCAGTGATTCAAGGCTGGCGGAGCTGAGTTTGAACGAGGAGACCAGGACTCTACTGGAACTGGCACTGGGATCCTCCCGAGGAGCTGCAGGTGACCTCTGGCAGAAGATGGAGGAGTACGCTCTCAGCAAAGGTACTGTCACTCCTGTGTGTACAGAGTGCATCTCCACACTGGCTGTGATCAGACATTGTTTGGATTCTGGTCATTACATTTGTGCTTTCCTCTTTCTTATGAGTTTGTTTTAATCAAGCTCTGTTGTTTTGAGAGCAGAGTGGGAGAGTGGGGGACCCTCAGGCGACTGTTTGCTGCAGACTGTCTGCCGCTGCAGTCTGGCAGCTCTTCTGAAGCACACGGGCTTGCAGGATAAAGCCTGTTGGCCCGACAGGTCAGTAACTGAAGTACCTCTTCTACATATTGAGGTTTCTCTATTCAAATTGCCATTTTTAAAAGATGGAATTTTTGTGAATGAAGAAATGCTAATTATCTACTCTATTTATTATCTACCCACTGACAGATATGAGCCCTGTGAG
>CAAKHC010018820.1:21273-33822 GCA_901007825.1 Macroramphosus scolopax
CCCCCCCCTCCTCTTAGTGGGCTTCTTCCTGAAACTATTAGTACAGATAGAACATTAATAGAAAAACCGTAAAGTATACTGACAGGATGGAATCATGGCTGCTCGTCATGACTGATGATGTTTGTGTGTGTGTGGCGGTCGGCAGGTCGTCCGCCTCCGAGAGGACCAAAGGCAGCTATAGGAGAACAGCCCAAAATCTTAGGACCTCTGGAGAGGGTCTACCAGGAGATCGCCATCCTGAAGAAGCTGGATCATGTTAACATTGTCAAACTAGTGGAGGTGAGAATGTCTCTGTCTTCTAGCTGTTCAATCACATATTAACTCATCAGAGCATCGATAAAGCTTCAATCACAGACGATCGTGGTCCCCAGAGGATGAAGCTAAGCTGGAGAAGATTCTCTTTGTTTCTCTTCATAACATCCACAACAGATTTATCCTTGACTTCCTTCCCTTCACCTTCCTCTCTGTGTTCCCTGACCTGCTTTGTGTTCATCTCATATCTGCCCACGTCAGACCAAACAGGTAGATCCAGTCTGTGCTGCCGGGCGGCGAGTGGGACAGAGAGATGGATTTAGCCCCCAGATATCTCTCACACCGCCCTCACTGGAGCTTCAGGAAGTTTTTACTGATACATTCTTGAGACAAACAAAGATCTGCTCGCGACGCAGACGCCGAACCGAGTTGTGAAATTGTAAAAACGGACAGACTCTCAGTTTGCACAGGCGCGGTCGTTAACGAGAGATGAGACTCCACTAAAGATGTCACTCAAGATGCCCACGCTCCCTTGTGATATCATCAAAGAGGTTTTTTTCCATCTCGTCCAGATGGAGGAAGCATCGCAGCCGTCGCCGGAGTCAGTCAGTAGGAAAGATTTCCGGCTTGCTGTGCCAGAAATATCAAATTTTGAAGTAAAAAATGGAGTGCTTTGCTCCTGTGTGCTGACTCCAGCTGTGAACACGCACACCGCTCGCTCGCTGTCCGCCCTCACTCTCACTCTCATAACGCTCCGTCTCTCTGTTCATGTTCTCGGGCCGTGCCTGGGTCAGGATCACATTCATTACGGGTCTCCAAACGATTCCTGTGAGACTGCAGTTCTGTCCGTCTAATTATTAATAGACCTTTTTTTTCCCTCGTTTTGAAACATTAAAGCCCACGCAGAGTGGAACAAATTAAAAACAGAAGAAAGCGATGAGACTATTTGTCACAGATGGCTGGGAAGAGACAGTAGAAGCGGCTCCGTGCTCGCCGAGGCATGCAGTTATTATGAAAGTGACATTTTTATTAAGCAGCAAGCTCCATCTTTGTTATTTCCCCATCAGTCAAGCTCCCCTTCTCATGCATCTTAGTCACTACATGTGTCTGCAGCCCTTTAATAAAATGAGCCGCCTTCTAACGGTTTGCACACAGGAACTGTGTACTAAGAGAAGTAGTACACAAATACAACAGTATTTATTGAAGGGACTGTAAAAGCAAACATTCCCTCATTGATTGATTCATGGCCGGTCACAGCTGATGAGAGGAGACGGTGTTTCTGTTGCTTGTGCACTCGCTTCGACACACATCTATCGCCACCGTGGTGATTTCGATTCACCACAGACGTGCTGTTCAAACAGACGCTCCGCATGGAGTCTCGTGTTTTGTGGGAGATATGAGCCGCTGGCTCGCCGAAGCGAGGCCTGGTTTCGTGTCGTCCGGTGGGAAACACCCGTTTTCATTAACGGCGCCAACAGTCGGATTTTTCACAAACCGTGGCAGAGACGGTGTTTTTAATCAAAGCTGTTGAGAACTAGCAGATCTCATACGAGTAGAAAGATCAGCTATTTAACTTTAAGAAATACTCTCTATGTACGTTTTTAAATAGTTTTCACCCGTTTCTAATGTTCCTGTTGCAGGTGCTGGATGATCCTACAGAAGACAACCTGCACATGGGTGAGCGGATCATATTTCCTTTGTCCAAATCCTCTCTCTCTGTCTCTCTCTCTCTCTCTCTCTCTCTGTCTCTCTCTCTCTCTCTCTCTCTCTCTCTCTCTCTCTCTCTCTCTCTCTCTCTCTTTGCACTTCCACCTGGCACATAAGCCACCAGCCATGTTCAGATTACTTATTCATGATCCAGATCCTCTCTGGCTTCCTGTGGCACCACCTCAAGGCTCTCACACTGTGCAGAAACCTTCCGTCGGCCTCGCCAGGTCACAGTTAGGACGTCTGCTCGTGAAACATTAAACTCTTTATGTGCCTGATTTAGTACATGCAGCTAATCCACTGCTCTTCGTCATGAAGTGGTCTGACTGTGCTGCTGGCGTGGAGCCTCAGTGGCATCAGTGGCATCACTGGTCAGACGCAGCGTAATGATTGAATGCATGATTGGTTTGGTCTCATGTGTTCGTGTCTCCTTCTCCCTCCTGACAGTGTTCGAACTGATGCCCAAGGGGTGAGTAGAGAACATCCTTTTTTTTAAATAATTTAAGGCTCATCCCTCCGGTTCTTCTTCCTCATCACTTCCTCATTTCTTCATCCCTCCATCCCCTCCACTGTTCATTACTCCAAGCTGACACACTGCTCCCTCCAAGGCTTCAAAGGGATTCAAATCGTCCTCAGGATTTCCTCGTTCCTCACCAGCAGCAGCTCTGTGAATGTTTCAGGACCTGATGCATGAGCTCTCCCTTCCTACACCTCTGCATTTATTGTGCTCATCTAATGATCTGAGACCTTCTGTTCTCATAGGCAGATGGAGGTGGGAGGGTGCGGCGGGTGGTGTTTACACATGTGCATGAACAGGATTTGCTCTGCTGGTCCACAATGAGAGGAGGGTTTGCTCTTCGTCCACCCTCGCGGGAGGATGATTAACTTTTAACTGCTATTAATATAATAACTATATGCATCTTTCATACACAAGATAAAGCCAGCCGGTACCACTACAACTACTGCTTCTACTGCTCTATCTACTGTGACTAATACTACTAGATAACAATACTACCATTAAGCCATGCAGCAGAACTTTGACCAGATCTCTTTTACTACTACTACTACTCTGTTTATCGCCATGACAACTACTGCCAGTGTAATTAATAATGACTTCAGATTCCAAAGTAGTGAAGAGGCTGAAATCAAGCAACAACAGATTTGAGGATCAATTAAATCACTGATTAATCAGGCAAAGGTCATTTGCTTGTTCCATTTTCTCATGTGTAAGAATAACATACTCTTCCGTTTGATTTATAAATACCTACAAAAAATATTGGAGGACATTACCTTGGGCGCTGTAAAATCATTGTGCAATTCTATTACATTTTAAAAACTAAATTCAAATTGAAGATATTCATCTGAAGTAAAACGAATGAATAACGTCAACCCTGAGCTCCGATGTGTATTCTGTGCAGCCTTTGGCAGAACTGTCCTTCTCCTAATTAAAAACCTAATAGGTAGCTCGGTGTTGCTGGAGCAGCTCCAGGTTGTTCAGTGAATGTTAAAGCACCAGATTCCCTCCTGTTCCTCTCCTGTATCTGTGTGATGTTGTTGTTGACTCTCTGCTGTGGACCTGCAGGCCGGTGATGGAAGTGCCTGCAGACAATCCTTTGCCGGAGGAGCAGGCCAGGTTGTACTTCCGAGACGTCATCCTCGGCATGGAGTACTGTGAGTACCTCACACGGAGGCATCGTACCAAACAGAGTGTTTATTATTCCAAACTAACGGACACATCTTCCACCATTGATTCCCTCGTCTCACCGCTCCCACTTAAAAACACACATGCAGGTTTGGGAGTGTTTCTAGAGGCCAGTAAAGGAATGAATATTCCACTTCTGAATATATCTTTCAAGCCTCTTTCATAGCTGTGTTAAAGGTTTCCAAAGCAATTGCCTCCTCTCCACCTTTTGCTGTGGTGTATTGATTTCACCCGGTTATGAGCCTAATGATTATTGATCAGCTCTGCCTCTCCCTGATGTTTTAGGTCCAGCTTGTAATGAAGGACCCAGAATCTCCTAGAAACAGTCACATCTCCTGTTGTTGCACGAAAGAAAGAACCGTCTTCAGTGTTTGGCGTCGTCACATGTTCATCAGAGTACCTTCACTTCACTGAGCGGTCGGCATGTGCAAAAGAAGAATGTGTGATATTCTTATTTCGTTGAAGGTCACGGTAGATCTCAGCTGAATAACACTTCCTGCTCGAGGGTTCTTCCGCAGTGAGGATGTGTCACCGTGCTTTGATTAAAAAAACGATCTTTTAAGCACCTTAAAAGTACGACCTTGGACTCAGAATCCTCACTTGTGTACAGTTTAGCCTTAAGGACGTCTCATATCAACATGTGTGTAGACAATACTGATCAAATTAACAGATTTACTGAGCACATTAAAACTTCCATTTAACATATCAATGCATGACTTTTGAGTAAGTTAATTACAAAATAGAGATCATACTTCCACATCTTTCCTGCATGATATTATCCACCATGTTTCATTCCGTACATGCAGCCTTACAGCAGCCTTTGAGTGGGCCTGGAAAGCATCAAGGCCGCTGCATTCTGCTGGTTTACTTCTTCTGTCTTTGGAGCAAAAGGGAACCACAGTCCTCTTTTCTGTTCACTCTGATAACACAGCAACTATTTCAAAACCTGTCTTACTGCACAGATCAGGGGTCAGCAACCGGCGGCTCTTCACTAGCTCCTCTTGTGTCTCCTCAGTGCACTACCAGAAGATCGTCCACCGGGACATCAAGCCTTCTAATCTGTTACTCGGCGATGACGGCCATGTGAAGATTGCAGATTTCGGGGTCAGCAACCAGTTTGAGGGCAACGATGCTCTGCTGTCCAGCACGGCTGGGACTCCTGCCTTCATGGCACCCGAGACACTGTCAGACAAGCGTAAGAGCTTCAGCGGGAAGGTGAGTGACCTAAACACGTTTAAATGTGAATGTATTATTTAGTATTCTAGTGTTCCCTGTAGAATTCATGATGTATGAGATGATCCTTCTTTAACGCAGATGGCAGGCTGTCTTTGATTTGCTCAAAGGACTCTGCATTTCCATAAAAGAGGAGCCAGAGTATCTTGATTGTCCTCACAAGGGATTTAAGAGCTGATCAATTGCCTCAGTCAAGTGTTTTTTTCAAGAATCTTCATGCAGTCCGACTGCTCCTTTTCCCACTGATTGGTCTTGTATTCCCACTGATCTGCAGTAAATCTGATCCAACTGTTTGCTCCTTTAGCTTTGTGTCCGTTATGCAGCAGCATGTACGTAAATCAACAGTGAAGTATTTCAGATGTGACACTCCGCGTCAGTAATACATCAGGACGTCAGGTCGTATTGGTCGTGAAGCTCCATCTGATAACAGACCAGGCAGCTCTCATGATTTCATTTCTACGAAGGAATAGAAATGGATTAGTAAGGCGGCCGAGAGGATGACAAAGAGCTGCTGATAGATGCCCGAGGGCCTCCTCTGTCTGATCACACAAATCCATCCCCGGGGTTTTGAACTGTAGGAAAATAAAATAACCTGTAAATGTCCCATAAATCAAAGACCACATATCAGTGTTAGACTGCAATCAGTTCACCTCGGCCTCATCTTCAATGTGTTTCCATTCTGTCCTGAAGGCTCTGGATGTTTGGGCGATGGGAGTCACTCTCTACTGCTTCGTCTTCGGGAAGGCAAGTCCAAACATTCTACCTCTCTCACTTATCTGCACCTTGTTAGTGAATCTCAGTGAAGGTATTTGTCGCCGGGCCGCTGCGTGCTGATTTCACCGAGCTGCATGTATGTTGACAGCAATCAGCTGCTCTTCAGTAGGGACGCCCTTGTCGTAGCTGCCATGTAGCGGCACCGTTCATTTTAATGAGGGCGAAAGCTGATTACTGCTGATTCTCTCCGGCGCTGTAATAATTTAATGTACCTTCCCTGTGTTTTCGCTCTCTCTCCTCTGCTCCACCTGCAGTGCCCGTTCATCGATGAGTACATACTGGCTTTGCACAATAAGATAAGAACCAAGACTGTGGATTTCCCAGAGACGTAAGTCCCCCTCCTGTATGATTCCCTCTCATCCGCTTTATTGAAGGAGACAGAAACAGCCACCTTCGGTCACCGAGGGGACGGGGTCGTTGTCTCTCCATTCATCTCATGTGCCTCTGTCACAAATGCATTTATAAAAGCCATCCCCGTACCACCACCTCAAAGGGCTGCAGAGGTGCTGCAGCTGTGTGGAAAGCTTCTTCATTGAGCAGCACCCTCCTCAAACTGACAGGGCCATTATAGTGTTTCTAATGTTGCCACTGCCGTTACGATCGAGGGTATAATTGATTTGCAGATGTAATTGCAGATCTGTTGTCGTATACAATCGTCATGAAGCCAGTTTATAATACCGAGGTTTTCTTCCCCTGTTAGAATACAGAGCACTGACAACACTAGCAGAAGCCCATTAAACACTTTGGCTGCACAGAATTGCTTCAAAGCCAGTAATTTCCTTTGCAGCAAGCTTTTTGCAGCCACGTTAAGTTTTGGGAGTTAGCGGTGGAACAAATATTATTCCTGGGTCATCATCCTCTCAGTGGAGAATACACTCAACTGTTGAGTGATGGCAAACATTCACTGAACGGGGAGAGAATTGAACCTTCTGTGTTTCTCTGACCGGTGGTACTCAGAGTGAAATAACTTCTCCCTCCAGTTTCCACTCCGTTCCGTATCAGCACCCGTCTTGGTTGTTTACGATAAAGACTCAACGATGCTCCTCAATCCGCCATCGTATCGAACGTGCCCCCGTATCAGATGAACTGCTGTGACGGGCTGATGGAGATCTGTTTGAGCAGGAGGTGGGCAGACCCATCTGCTAGAGCAAATAAACCTGAGCTCGCTCGTTTGCGACAGGCTGCCACTCGAGTGGCGCCTCAGAGTATATGAATTAATGAAGCTTTATGTTAATTCTACAAATAGAATTGAATGGTTTGTCCCTTGGCCCCTGCTGCACCCCTCCAACAGTTCTGCCTGATCCTGAGGACACACAGACACACACACAGACCTTGTTGGAGGTGCATGAAAAAAAATGTGCCATTATGTGGTGTTTCCTGCAGACCGAAGATCAGTGAGGAGCTGCGGACTCTGATCCTGCGCATGCTGGACAAGAACCCCGACATCAGGATGACCGTCCCTGAGATCAAGGTAATGAAGAGAACAGAACGGATGTAAAATCGGGACAACGGGGTTCAGTTTGTCGCCTCCTGTCAGGACAGCAGACAGCTAACTTGAACATGGTTGTAATCAGAGGATCCCAGTGTGGTTACGAGCCATGGTTCATTAGACATGCTGTGTTGCTCGGGGGCATGCTAACACTCGTCTGTCCGAATGAAGGACTGGACTAGAACTGAGCCAGTAGTAGACAGGAAGGCATCCGCATGTTGAATTGTTTAATAAACTGCTGTTGTGTGTGTGTGTGTGTTCAGTTGGACCAGTGGGTGACCCAGGGCGGCACCGACCCCATGCCCCTTGAGGAGGAGCACTGCTCTGCGGTGGAGGTGACGGAGGAGGACATCCAGAACTCAGTCAAGTTTGTTCCCAGCCTCTCTGCAGTGGTAAGAAACACTGAGTAACGTTTACCCTTTAAAGTCTGTTTACCCGGTTACAGGAAAGGTGATTCAGGCAGACAAATTATAGCAGAAGCACGGAGAGATAGAGGTGTCCCTTTACGTATTGGACAGCAGCCTTGTCCATCCTCATTAAGGACAAGACTGCCTCTTAACATTTAACAGAAATGAAATCTCTGACAGTGTATATTCCTGTTTACCAGCCGGTTTTACAGGAATGAAGCCACTTCCCTGAAAGGAGGAGTCCAGACTCTGCACCATCTGCTGCCATCAATGTATTTATGTCACGAAAGTCTGGAGGCAACTCACATTGGCATCAGCCTGCACTGTGGAGCAGCGCCTCACAAAGGGCTTTGTTGTTACTAGTCATCCTTCGACGCCCTAAATTAAGCTGAAGCCATAATAACACAGTGTTTCTAGTTATCTCTGGTAGGTAGTAAGAAATTAACTGAGTCCTAAAACGTCAACAGGGCGGCGAGGTTGAAAGCAAGTTAATAAGTCAAATAAGTAATGTTAGAATCCAAAGAAAGGAATGCGAGGAGGCAAAGACAATGCAGCTGTTTGTCCACACAGGTTAACAGCACAGAGGCCAACATTCACATGAATGAACTTCCTGTTTACCATCAAATTCTAGAGAAAAATGTAATGAGAGGCGATCAAATGACCCTGATAATAACATGACATGTGCACAGATTGAA
The DNA here is from genome assembly GCA_901007825.1 of Macroramphosus scolopax. Classification (NCBI taxonomy): domain Eukaryota; kingdom Metazoa; phylum Chordata; class Actinopteri; order Syngnathiformes; family Centriscidae; genus Macroramphosus; species Macroramphosus scolopax. The sequence goes on from CAAKHC010018820.1 coordinate 29,533, forward strand.
TGCATGAGCTCACACATGCACACATGCAGGGAAGTTCCAATAGGGAAGTGAAAAAATACAATTTGATTATAGAACACTTGATACTTGTAGATCCTCACTGAGAAGAGGAAATGTAACCCAGTGAAGTTTCTGTATTCAATCTACCCCGTCCAAAGGTTGGAAGTCTTCAAAGCTCTGTTCGTTCATTAGCATTAAAAAAAAATCACCAAAGCGTCTAGCCACGATTTGATTCCCAATTTTAATGACAGGTTTGTGCTGTGCGAGCATTGTGGGCCTGCCACCTCTGTCAGCTGTCAGCAGGCCCACGCTGAAGCTCAGCACACATCAAACTAATCAGCAAAGCTCTGATCACCCCGAAGATGAAATGTTGGATTTAATGCACTGATACGTGCAAATGTGTCATTATGCTCTCAAAGCTAACACAGATGTTAACGTTGTCCACTACTAACAGCCATGTGCACATCCCACAAGCCCACAAAGGGAACACGCTGCACATGTTTGTGACCATTCTGCTTCTGTGAACATTTCAGATCTTGGTTAAAGCCATGCTGAGGAAGCGCTCCTTCAGCAACCCGTTCGAGTGTCCCAGTATGAAAGAGGGGAGATCCATGTCTGCACCTGGCAGCCTGCTTATGTAAGCCCACACACTCCTGCAGCCGTGCACAGATCCGGCTCGCACTCGTAAACACCAACATATCTTATCCACAAAAAGAATAAATCCTCACAAATCCAATCGTATATCTGCCTAAGGTTCGGACATTGCTCGGTACTTCATACCTGGCTCCTCTTTCTGCTATATCAGATTATCGAGCACTCATTTCGGTAGCAGCAGCTGCTGCTTTGTGTTGCCATAGCACCATAATTCATTCTTCCCATTGTATGCAGTGGAGCTTACAGCTTTTATAAGTGTTTCTTTGTGTGTTGGAGTCGGAGTGACAGAGGATGATACAGATCCATCAGGCTGACCTTGGGTTTTCCTCTTACATTGATTGAAAGTATCTCAGGGGAAATAGATGATTGTCATTTCCCATCATGCAACTGCAACATATAGTATGCAGCCGAGGGCAAATTGGAGCAGCTATAGCTGCTCCGTGGGTATCCTCAGGGTGGTAATCTGTGTCATGTGACCAGCAGACTTCGTCATGAAGATGAACCAGTGTTGCTCTGAATGTGGAGCAGAAACTAATCTCTGGTTGTGATGTTTTTAGATGATTTCTCCTGTATCGGGTTCTAGGTTTCCCTTGATACACTCCAGACAGACAGCTGCTATTTGAGGTGAAGGTGTCTTCAGAGGACATTCGGAGAGTTTAGAAACACTGCCCCCTGCTGGAAATGAAAAGACAAGGCATATTGAGTCGTAGCTCCTGGATTAGATTCAGCTTAATCCCATCATGAAGCACAAACCTTGTTCATCCATGAGAGGACTGTTGACAAAGTTCATATTTGGATTGATGGTTAACATGATAATGTAGAGAAACCCCATTTTGGGACAGAGACCATGATCCTAACTGTATACTAATAATACCGAGATATAACAATTCATTTAAAAGTGTTCAGATAATGATTATTTCACTATTTTTCCTTAAAAGTTAAAAAATTAGTCCTGTGATTTTATACAGCACTTGGATGTAGTTTTGGTATCACAAGAGACATTTCTTTCTTTAGAAATGTTAAACAGGAGACGTCCTGAATTTTAGACCAAAATCTGAGTGAAGCAGAATACAAGAGCCTACATTTCCCATAATGCAACTTCATAGTATCTTTAAATCCACTTTTCTTTGCAACAAAAAGTTTCCACCCTCAATCTGTAATGCAGGTTATCTGTAACTCTAAGTTAAGATGACCATGATGGCAACATTCCCTCAGGGTTAAAGGGTAATTGCAGCATTTCTCCAACAGGATGCTTTTACCTCGTGTGCTTTAGTGAAAGTTGAGAGGGGTCAAACTGTTTGGAATCAGTCAAATACTGAGCAAGAACACTAAAGCCAAAGAGAACTGCTGGTCACTGTTAAACTCTGTCCATTAAAAGGTTTTACCACTGATAGACTCAGATTATCACTGTCAGTGTATCACAGCATCACAGAGAAGATCCACGCTGAGGTAGCTGTCGTCCAGATGTTCACTGCGAATATGAGTCTGTGAAGTGTAGCGTGTCATGTTGTTTATTTTTTTAATCTCTGAGCTAACGCTAAGCTGTTTCCGTGACATCATCGCAACTCTGGACTCCACTCTCCCTCTCACACACACTGTTGTCTTCCTTCAACAAGTCACCACCTGGGAGGTTTCAAACATGACTTCAACACATCTGTCCCTGCAGGGATTCTTCCTGTGATGCTGTCTGACACTGATAATAATTCCCCGAGCCTAGAAAAGTGGACCCCGTTCCTCAAATCTGTCAAGGCAGTAATATTGATGCTGTTTGAACTGATCGACCCACGTGGAGTGTGAAGGTGGGAGGTCGTCTCCCCCCCAGCCACCATGTCTGACCTCCTGAGGTGACCTTTTCCCTCTCACCTGTGACTTCTCCATCTTTTCTTCCACTTTTGCTGCAGGGACTCTTGGCCTTTCCGGCCATCTTTAAAACTCCACCCCTCACTCAGGTAACACTTTGTGCAATACAGTCTGTCCGACATCCGCTGCACCAGCCTCCGCGCCCTCCGTCATCTTAGAGCCCGCTTATCCCATTCATGAGAGGTGATGGAGCAGCCCCTTCCCCAACTGTCACACCCCTGCTTCTGTCATTTACCGCTCTGTTACATGGTTAACACCTGTTTTGTGTATCTAACATCCATCATGTAACCAGAAAAGGGAAGCTTGATATCATGATCATAGAGATCTCCTTCCTCACCGGGCCGACCGGACGCTGATGTTGATATTCTGTCTCTTTCATCTGGTCTTGCAGAAAGAGCAGCACAGGAGACGGACCCAGAGAAGGAGAGCTTGAGGACCTGCATGAAGATGAGCCCTCCTCTTGAGTCTTCGTCCTGAACTACGTCCTCTCTGCATCCCTCGGCTTGAACCACTGTGCACCCGCCACTTCATCCACACATTTCCTGTCAAATTAGTGACTCACTGCCAGTTTTTTTGGTCCGTATGCTGAAAAGACTCAAGAACTCCGTCTGATTTACTCCTCTTGTTTACGTTCAGACTTTCTCAGGCTTGCTTTCGCTTGTATTTCCCGTCGACCTCAGAACAACCTTTTTTTTTACCCCAATTTACTCCTTTTCTTGCTCTTATATGGACTCTCTGGCTACTACGTTTAATCTGCGATCTCTGTTTGTCTTCGCTGCTCAGCCACTTGGTATCAGTGGACCAGCAGAACCCTGATTATGTTACGGATCATTAACAGTGAGGGTTAAAAGGCAAGAACATGTTTATCGGCTGGCTTTACTCCAATGATTTTTTTACTCGTACATGCATGGTGAATAGATCCGCCTCACCCGCCATCAGACTGTCACCGTAACCAGCCTGATGAAGCGTAACATATCCTCCTCTTCAGTAACCATCACAGCATGTAAATGACTCTATATCGTCTCTTCAGTGAACTACAGGGCTCGTGATTTCTGACCGGTCATTTTAATATTGTACATAGATGTCTCGTCGACGTCATCGTCTCACAGTCGCTGTCCTCGTATCTGTGCAACCCTTTTGTTTTGGACGCCCCTCCTGAGCTGCCTTCACACTCCTCGGGCCTGACTGGCTTACGTCTCTTCTCTTCAGGAAGGAAGTGAAGCCGGCTGTCTGAGGGTGATCCCGCGTGAAGGACGGCAGCTTTGCTCCAACACATTTCAAAGGGACTTTTTTTCTCCCGCTGTGTGATGTGTCATTATTTTGGTGTTTGAAGTCATCTAATGCTTCTCCTCCTCCTCCGTTATATGTTGTTCTCTAATGCAATCACTTTTCTTTCATGTCAAACCGAACAGTTTGATGTGATTTAAAGTCCCAAAGACAGAAATTGGAGCAAGTTGTTTAAGGACGAGTGAGAAAGACTCCAAACAACTTCCAAATTCGATAAATATACATCAAACTTGGCTGCAGGAATATTTCTGTCAGTTAGCCAGGCTGGTTTGCTCCTTTATAACTCCAGTTCTTTTCGTTGCTCCTCCTCTTCTTCGTTGTGCTGCGTCAGCCTGTGAAAGAAGCCGTGTTGGTGAGCAGACGTCACTTGAACTGGAGTGAAGAGGAGCATTTCAATGTCACGATAACGCCAACAACAACATTTCCATCCTCTTCACTGCCGTCCCTCCTCTTCTGGCTGATTGGAGAGGGCGCTCAGCCTTTCCTCTAATG
>CAAKHC010018820.1:46811-59369 GCA_901007825.1 Macroramphosus scolopax
ATTTGCAGACAGTAAGCCGTCTTATGCTTTATCATAATTTTATGTGGGGGCAGACGGGGAAACAATTCTAGGTTCCTCACCCTGCTCAACACTTCACTCTCTTTCCTCCAGGGAGGTGCTTTGAATTTCTAATCTTCATTCCGAGAGCAAAGGACGTGGCAAACTCACAAATATAATAAAAGTGAGTTGTTCCATTCTCAGAATGAATAAATAAAAAGAACATTACATAAAGGTTTCCCATCATAAAAATGTTCTCCTCACTCGTGTGCGGTGCCTTCTAATCTCCGGAGATTAGTAAGCAGAACATCTTATTTTGGCACCATGTCTAAAGTCCAGATCTAAAACGGGTTAAAAACCTATTCGAAAAGACATGAATATACATCGGAAATTGCCAAAAAAAAAAAAGGCAATGCCTAGATTCTGGTAGGATTGGAAGGATTTGGCGGGATCGATAGGATTTTGCAAGGATTGCAGAACGGGTGGCTGCATGACAATATACATAAGAGCCTCACATGCTTGTGTAGAGACAATGTTAAGAGTGCCAACTGGCACAAACTGCTAATTTTAAAACGGGATAAATGATTCCACTGCAGGTAAAGAGTCTGTGGGACTGGACGAAATGCACAGAAGGACAAATATTGCTTGTAGAATCGAATATGGCTTTCAAACAGGATCCGCAGCATCGCTCGCTAGCAAATGATTACTTGCTGCACTGTCATATACCTCGTATATATACGTGTTGCATTGATCATCCACTAAGAGCAAATATCTGTAAGTGTCATGACCGTCCATCCCACAGCTGTGTAGATACAGTATGTCACTTCGAACCAGGTTTTATGCTGCTCGTGGCACTGGAGGAAAAGTCAAGTGAACACCAGAGTCAGTTGGATTCGTCCTCCGAGGACCATGAATGTGTCAGGATATTTCAGTCTGGAATTGAAACGTTGGTTGATAAGAAGTTGAGAATTTCTTTTAAAGGAGAACTGAATTTTAATGAGGTTGCAGCAGGGGAAGTGTAGCAATAACTGCACACGTTTATTTAAACACAGACAATCCAATAAGGACATAAACTGTTAACTGACTGTTACCTCAGACTACACACATGAATCCCTGTTTTTACTGTATGTGGGTACTAAGTTAGAAAACCTGATTTATATAATTCCCTTTATGGCGCTTAATAAACTGCCCCGACACCAGTTGATGCAGTTCAAATATTTGATGCTTCCTGAAATTTGATGTAATGCTGATCAGAAAACCTTTCAAATTAAAAGTGGATCTTCAGCAGTCACGCCGTGGTTGTTGAACGTGTCCATTGCACCGCCTGGACCATTACAAGGAGAGTGTTTCTAACTGAGACATTCTAGGACACTTTCTGCCCTGTGGCTCCAGATGTAAATGCTGCTGCTTAAATCAGAGCAGCAGCACACTGATGACTCGGAGCAGGAGAGGGTGATAATAATGCTTCGGACTGCTATTAATTATTGAAGAATATGAGACATAATTGCTCAGAAATATCTCAGGGACAGTTCTCAATATACTGTATGAACAGCGTTTAAATAACATTTTACTAAAACTCTTATCTTGTGAATGAACCACAAATTTTGGACTATGTTTCTTTTGGAGGTACAACAGTTCATACAGAAATGTTTGTCTTCCCTAATTCAATATAAACAATTTAGGAGAAAGACGCCTTTGTACAACAGCACAATTCAACACTATCGGAAATAAATCTTCCATGACGGTTAAAATAAATAAACACCTTCGTCAAACAGAAAGGAAAACAAAGCATTATAATCTTCCTGAAGGAGGTATTTATTGCAGGACTGCTTTTTGAAGATGTTTTATGTTCCTAGGGAGAATTACAGCAAGTTGGACTTAGAAAGTATCACTGTTGGTGCTACATGATCAGAGAATCCTGAGAAAAATGAATAAAGTATACCAATGCCTATAATAATGCATGTCTGAGGTTGAGTTTTTCTGAGATCAAAAAGGTGCAGGTAATCCAGGTCCGAATGTTCTGAAGGAGGCTTGAAGTTCAGCAAACTGCGAGCCACTTCACTGTAGGCTTAGATATGAGATAGATTACATTTACTGAAATTGTACAAATTGCAATTAAAAGGCTCGTTGTCTGTCTGTTTTTGTCTCTGCAATATGCACACAGTTAATATTCCTCGAGTTTCCCCAGTGCGGGGTTAGAAAACTATTATATATATATTTTTAACTCTTCGTTATACCTTGTGAACTACTTAAACATGAAGACAATAACGCTGTTTTAAGGAAGATACTCCATGCAATCTCATTTAATCATAGTAAAAGTATCATACAAGTATTGTAGGCTAGAGTATATTGAGACAAGAGGGTTGAAATGTGATTTCACACAGACTGCAGACTTCAACACATGTAATGGATTATTATTATGTCCAGGACACCTCTGAGCATGGACGAGCCTGACAGTCCAGATTTTAGGGTATAATTTTGTGACCATGACGTCAACCATCTGCGACGATTTTAACCACGTGGTCTTCTGCAGAGTTAGCAAAACAAGCGCAGTGCCAGTGAGCATGTGAAACTTTTTCCTTTCTGTCTGACATTTAACAAACTCAGCGAGACGTGGCAACAGTTCCGCTCTTAGTGTCCCTTTTTCTAGACCATGCCCCATGACCCCGACCCTCCTCCGGCTAAAAAATTCAAGCCGGGGTCTGTTTTTTTCCGTTTCGACAAGCAGAAACCTGGAATGCTGCTGCCCAGGAAGGGAAACGCCACCACTCCTATCGAAGTCCAGAGGAAACAGCTTCCCATCTACCAGGCGAAAGCTCAGCTGCTGAACCAACTGAGACAACTTCACAATGCTATTCTGATAGGTGAAGTTTACCATGGTGCTGCCCGCCACAGTTAGCACAATGCTACTGTCATGCTAGCTGCTTTTGCCAGTTCTGTATTACTGTACAGTTCAGTATTAGTTTGTGAATATGGCGTTACAGTGTCTGAAACCTTTCACACTAAAACAGTATACATGCACTATTTCTAACTTGACCCTCTCGCATCAGGGGAGACCGGCTCTGGGAAGACCACACAGATCCCCCAGTATCTGTACGAGGCTGGGATCGGACGGCAGGGCACCATCGCCATCACCCAGCCCCGGAGAGTTGCTGCGATCTCACTGGCAGGGAGGGTGGCAGAGGAGAGGAGGACGCAGCTCGGCAAGCTGGTAAGCACAGTGTGGGTGTCCCACATACCTTTAGTCTGTTCCTTAAATCATAGGATTAACTAATGTTAGAAAAAATACTTGATGAGAGGGCTAATGTTGAGAACACGGTGAATGGCTTCCTATTTGCAGGTAGTCTGATGGCTGTCATGATGATTGACTAATTAGTCTGTGCATCCCTAATATTAAAACGCCAAATGGTGTTATTTGCAGTTTGGTTGTAAGCATGAACACACTGCATGCTTGTGATAGTTAATGCTAGTTCATATTAGTGCGGAATTTGTTAAGGAATAATTCGATTGCACAGAAGTTTTAAGTTATGTGGGTTAAACCAGTAAGCCACTGGAGCGTCCCCAGTTGAATTTGATAAATGCATTAACTCTTAGTACATTTAAATGTGAAGTCATATTGGTTTGTTAATGCACATCATCAAAATACTTTCCAGGTGGGTTACACGGTGCGTTTTGAGGATGTCACTTCTTTTGAGACGAAGCTGAAGTTCATGACTGATGGCATGCTACTGCGTGAGGCCATCGGAGACCCTCTGCTGCTGCGCTACACCGTGGTGGTCCTGGATGAAGCTCATGAGCGCACTGTGCACACTGATGTGCTGTTTGGCGTGGTTAAGGCAGCTCAGCGCAGGCGCAGAGAACTTAATAAGATTCCCCTGAAGGTAAGAGGACAGTTTACACTGTGTAGGCTTCAATAACATGTTTTATATTCATAGAAAACAAAAAGCGTTATACTTTTATTACCGTCATTTTATTGTCGTTTAAGCATCTCCTTTAATCCCAAAGTGCTTCTTTTGTGTCACCTGCACAGGTCATAGTGATGTCAGCCACAATGGATGTGGACCTGTTCTCCGAGTATTTCAACAAGTCGCCTGTACTTTACCTGGAGGGCAGGCAGCATCCCATTCAGATCTATTACACCAAGCAGTCCCAGTCAGACTATCTACAAGCAGCACTCGTCTCTATCTTCCAGATACACCAGGTAGTTATTAACAACTGCTTTTACCTGAGAGAAACTGCTGTTTTTCAATGCATTCATGATGTCTAAATTCCTCATTTAGTTTTAAAATCCCACCTCTGATGAATCCGTGTTCGCACAGCTGTAGTGCTGCTGCTTTCAATATCTTAAATAAAGACACAGACTAGGAACATTTTACTAAACCTAACCCTGTATGGAACAAATATGACGTCATATTCCTACATCTTCCATATCCTCCATATTTAAGAGTGCTAACGCTTAAACATTGGTTTGCTACAAGGAACCAAATATTATTTTACTTACTTAATCATTCATATGACATGAGGTGTATTTCAAAAAACTCAATTTAAATCAAAGCTAGAGACACCCCCCTCAGCATCGAGAGAAGAGCTGCATCATTACAAGATGCAGGTTTGTGTACGAACACTTTCTGGTTAGAGGTGGTGATAAGATTCTTCTTGACACTGGAACAGAGCACAGTCTTGCTGTTTGTGTGCAGGAGGCCCCTCCATCCCATGATATCTTAGTCTTCATGACGGGCCAGGAGGAGATCGAGGCTCTGGCCAGGACGTGCCGGGACATCGCCAAGCACCTGCCTGACAGCTGTGGTCCCATGGTTGTTATCCCTTTGTATGCGTCCCTGCCCCCGGCACAGCAGCTCAGGGTGTTCCAGCCAGCTCCGAAGGTAAAGGCAATGATATGTACGCAGGATAAACAAATTTGCCCAGCGAAAGAACACGTTTGTTATAAAAATAGCCACATTGGATCTTTGCACTGCTGTTGCCAACTGTTTGTCTGTTTTAAGATTGTGTCTGTCCTGTATTTGTCCAGGGTTGCAGGAAGGTTATCCTCTCAACAAACATTGCTGAGACATCAGTCACTATCTCTGGGATCAAATTCGTCATAGACACGGGGATGGTGAAGGCGAAGCGTTTCAATCCCGGTGAGATGATTCAGTCCTCGCTCACACACACATTTGCAATCCTAAACTTGTGAGGACATTCATAAAGATAATGCATCCCGTAGCCCCGGACTCTTAACTTAGCCAGCAGAGTTCCCAACTTGTTTATGATGGTGTACTTTTACAAATACTTAGCAATTACACCCTGCAAGTCATAACAACATAATGCAGTATATCTATAGTGTTTGTAGTGTCCAGTGTGTGTTGTGTATTTGTTGCTGAGTTTGGCTGTGTGTGTGTGTGTGACTCTCAGATAGTGGTTTAGAGGTGCTAGCGGTGCAGCGGGTTTCCAAAGCGCAGGCATGGCAGCGAGCAGGCCGGGCTGGCAGGGAGGACTCTGGCTGCTGCTATCGTCTCTACACTGAGCTAGAATTCGACAACTTCATCCCTATGACTGTGCCTGAGATTCAAAGGTACGGTGCCTTTTTAGTCCTTAATACAGATTATAAAACTCAGTCTATACCCACAGGTGTGTCTTGCACATTTCCATTTATTTAGGTCAGTGTGATTGAGTGGCCTGTTGTTGTTTCTGCAGGTGTAACCTAGCTGGTGTGATGCTGCAGCTCATGGCTCTGGGGATCCCAGACGTGATGAATTTTGATTTCATGTCCAAGCCTTCTCCAGGTTAGATGCTACTGATCACGAATGGTTACGCACACCTGGTTGTCCTGTGGGGTCGGCCGTAGTAACCTGCTGTGTTTGTTTACAGAGGCCGTTCGCTCTGCTGTGGAACATTTGGAGCTGCTGGGGGCTTTGGAGAGGAAGGATGGGCAGGTTCTCCTCACTGCTTTGGGAAAGAAGATGTCAAGCTTCCCCCTGGAGCCTAGATATGCCAAGGTAGAATGCACAGGATTACACACGTTACATAAATAGATACTTCTGTGGTATTGTTTTTGTAGAATGAGTAAAGAATGACAGCCTGGGGCCCAGTGCTCCACATGACTTGCACCCATAATAACCCAAATAACATTCGGTATAACGCTTCCCTGCCTTGTTGTTTTTCTCTTGTAGACCATCCTCCTCTCCCCCAACTTCTCCTGTTCTGAGGAGATTCTGAGCATCGTGTCTCTGCTGTCAGTGGACACTGTGCTGTACAACCCTCCAGCTCGGCGGGATGATGTGCTTGCAGTGCGCAAGAAGTTCACATCCAGTGAAGGAGATCACATGACACTCCTCAACATTTACAGAGCATTCAAGAAAGTCAGTGGTAATAAGGTGAGAATAGCTGGATCAGGGAAAAGAACACATATAAGACTGAATTAACTCAAGAGGTCAGACACTTTATAATCCAATGTTTTGTGCAGGAGTGGTGTCGAGAAAACTTTGTCAACAGCAGGAACATGGGTCTTGTAAAAGACGTCCAAGCACAACTGAAAGAAATCTGCCTTAAGGTACAAATCTTCATTTCTTCATCAATGTTCTTTGTTCAGATAAACTGCAAACTGCCATTCTGAGAAAACGCCTGTTCTTGTTCATCTACCAGCTGAATGTGAAGATGGAGTCATGTGGGGCGGAAACAGGAAACGTTCGCCAATGCCTGGCCCAAGGGATGTTCGTCAACGCTGCAGAGCTACAACCCGACGGCAGCTACTTGGCCCTGGACACCCACCAGCCGGTGGCCATCCACCCCTCCTCTGTCCTTTTCCAGGGCAAGCCTGCATATGTGGTGTTCAATGAACTGCTGCACACCTCCCGCTGCTACATGAGAGACCTGTGTCTGGTGGATGCTGACTGGCTGCTGGAAGCAGCACCAGAGTACTTTGGCCGCAAGCTGCACCCCACCAAGAGCTAACCAATACAGTAACAGGACTGACGTAAACCTCTTGAAGGATGCAAATACAGGAAAATGTAAGACTATCATAATAGAATTTTGACACTCAATGATTTCGTACAGAAACAAATGAGGAGTCAATTTTTTTTTTTTAGAAAACTTCTCTGGATTCCACTACCTCCCAGTTCACATGCATCTGGCAGTTTTACTGCAGCAGGAATCTGCATATTGAGGCCTCACAACTTTGACTCAGATTTTATTAACTGCGTTTCTTCTGTCTTGACGGTATTCCATCGTACCATTCAGCCACATGTTTAACACCTGAACAGCTGATTCATTCTGTTTCAGTTCTTTCAACATTTGCATGCATTTTAACTGCACAGGTAACCTCACAGAAATGTAACTGATTTACACATTTATTCTTTCCTATAATACTCAGTCGAGTAAAAACATTTCTTTACATGTATTAAGTTCACAAAATATTGAACTTTGTCAAGGTACCTACTGCAATCTACAAGTTGAGAATGCTAATGTAGGTGAACCTCTCCGACCATGTATTTATGAATTCATACAAAGTGGTCTTAAAGGGGAACTTGTACATGCAAGGACTGTAGACTGTTTCAATCTATGTAATGTAAGTACATGAAAACTTGTAACACCAAACTGACATGATTTTACTTTGTCAGCCTGCATCAGTACTTGTTATGTGCATGCCCTTTCTCATATCTGAGTTTCCCAAATACATGCACGGCAGGAGACGTAGCATGCCAGCATCTCCAGGTTCTTAGATGTTGTTTGTTGCACAAATCAGCTAAACACACTAACCACAGATGTATGCAATGCATGGAGATTATAGTCAATGATCTGATCACTCAGGTCTTTCATACTTTGTAGAATGTAAATCACACCATGTTGTGGAATAGAATGGATGCTTTTCTTGTTCTTTTTGTACTCTATTGAGACTCAGGATTGTAAAATAAGGACCTGAATAAGTTGCCTACACACTTTCTAACATTAAAATATACCAAATGTGTCTGAGTTGGAGTAAACTACAATATTTTAGGTAGAAGTTGTATGGTCAGTGATCCAATCTCTTACGGTTAATGCTTTTTTCATTTACAAGTTAAAGGTAGACCATTCAAGGTCACTTGCATGTACTGTTATAAAGTTTATAAGATTAAATTCACACCATTGGGTTTATTGTGAGTATATTTAATATGACTTTGTATAGTTGTAATAACCTGTTGGTTTTATTTCTAATAAAAATCCAGCCAAAGTGCACAAGTATACGTGTGTTTAGAGTTAAGCGATGTTGAGTATGCTTCACTTCGTCTCACAAAAATATACTATTAGAGGGCTGCACGACTTCCCCTCATTATAATCATGTCCAGTCTCATAAATATTGGACTTAAGGTGAAGATCAGGAACCATTCGGATATTAGCGACTGACAGTCTGTCCTTGTTGACATGATGATGACCTTTCCATCTTTCTGTACTTTTGTTTCTCTTTGGAAGATTCCCTTTTGAGCAAATTAGTAAAATATGTAGGGAACTGTGAATAAGGGATTTTTGTCTCAGAGGAGTACGAGAAAAAACCTGAACCTTCCAGACAAAACTGAGGGCTACACACGCATTGACGCCTACCCTTTTATAAAGCCACTGGGGGCACTGTTGGTAAAATAATGGCATACGATTATACATTATTTTTAAAATATGCAATTCATTTATTATGTTTTTTCATAAAATGTACAATATTATCAAATTTTAGAACTTCTGCGGATATAATAAAGATTTTACTGCATTCCTCTCGATTTCTAAAGTATTATTTCCGGGCCAAAGGTCATAGTTAAGGTAGGTCAATGTGTCCTTCCACACGTGTGCTGTGTAGCGTTGACTTAGCAAGCAGCACTGAAGCAGCAGGAGCAGAAAGCTAGCTACTGTTGTGTGTAATTATTCTCTCGTTACACGCGTCGATAATATAATTCTGTCATGCTAAAGTCGGTTGTCCGTGCGGTAGGAGCCGCTGTCCGCCTTTCTACAGCCACCACGTCAACAGCCAGAGCTCTGCCGCTAAGCTGCCCGACGTTATGTGCGCCAAGCTCGGCAACAGCTCGGCCCTTCACCCGGTCCCTATGGATGCTGAATACCAACGGAAACTCGTCAGGACACAGGCCACAGTTGTTCGGTTCAAAGATGTTGAATCCCTCTGTATCGTGTGGATGTGGTGGACTGCACACAGAAGGTAACTTTAGATGGAGGAGCTTTGAACGTTTACGTTAGCCGGCACTATTGCATTGCGATTGCATCAAGCTAACACGTTCATTGAAATGAATCAAATCAAACTAAAGACCTCTGCTGTCTTTAAAGACACGATGATACATCCGTAAACGAAGAAAGACGTATACTTGTCAGAAAGTAGCCCAGCATCCAGAGATAATAACATATGAATGGTTTATATTCTGTCGCTAGCATCTGTTTTACGCACTCCTTCATTAACCTTGAATGATGCGTTCACATGCTCCCGGTAAACCGAACATCATAGCGGTTTATGTAAATAGCAGATGTTCATAAGGGTCATGATTAGTTTTACTCAGTGTGCTGAATTTATGTTTTATGAAGAAAAGTAACATCTTCAGGGTCAGGACTGTGATAGTAATAATTTAGATAATGATAATCATTTGTTTAAATGGAACAAAATAATTTGGGGAGTCCTTAATATCAAATGTTCAAATGTTGTCCAGTTGAATTTCCCCAAATCTTATTGTATCCTATGTATTCTTAAACACAGGTGACAAAGCATTTGGTGTATTCCTGAATGATGAAATCAAGGAAGAGATGAAGATCCAGAAAAGCAAAGTCCTTCCTAAAATGTCTGGAGGGTGGGAACTGGAGATGAACGGCACAGAGGCTAAACTCACAAAGAACGTCGCTGGAGAAAAGTAAGACCAGTTTATTTAATGTACAATTATCAAAATGCTTTGAGTTATCGTCACTCTAAACTTGCTTCTGGTCTGTCGCCTTTTTACAGAGTCACAGTCACATTCAACGTCAACAACAGCATTCCTCCAAACTTTGAAGAAGAGGTAGAACAAGGACAACAGAAATCAGCAGAGGAAGAGGTAAGCAAACTCCTCACGAGCAACTGTGTCATTGTATGACGCGAATGAACATTTCGTTGATAGGGGTTCATTGTATTTAAAGTTTCCAATCATTCAGAACTTTGAGTTAATATCCATGTTCTTCTCCTCCATAGCCTGAGATTGTGTCAACACCCAACTTTGTTGTAGAAGTAACGAAACAGGCTTCTAAACACACTCTGGTGTTTGACTGCCATTATCCTGAAGACGAGGTAAGCGTGTTCACTAACATAGGACTCTCTAAAAGCAGCAGCACCTCGCTGCCCTCAGCTAACTTTCAATGTTTAACAGAAAGGCTGGATTTGTTTTTGTAGATGAGTCATGGTGAAGGAGAGGAGGAGAGCGACATCTTTGCCATTCGTGAGGTCAGTTTCCAGCCTGAAGGAGATGCAGAATGGAAGGAGACCAGTTATACTCTCAACACAGACTCTCTTGACTGGGTGAGGTTTGACCCCACGCTGCACATCTGAAAACAATATAGAAAAGACAATATAATAAACAATGATAATTAACGGCAACCTCATTGATGGTGTGTGTTTCAGGCCTTGTATGACCACCTGATGGACTTCCTGGCTGACCGGGGGGTTGACAACACCTTTGCCGATGAGCTGATGGAGCTGAGCACCGCCGTTGAACATCAAGAGTACATCAAGTTCCTAGAAGATCTCCAAAGCTTTGTTAAATGTACCTAATGTATTTAAGAGAGACATGATAGATTTCACTTTTCTCCATCCCCGTTCTGTTGGAGACCTGATGATCCAGTAAAGACTAAAGCAACTGCAGCGCTGAATGATCCCGCCGGGCACTAAAGACACTGGCAGTCCGTGACAGCGAGCCCTGATTCCTGCCGTTGTCATACTAATTCTTGGCTGCAAATGTGTTCAGTTTGTCAAAATGTGTTTATTTTTCTTTAACTTAAATTACATAGTTTAAATATTTGAAGTCCATAAATAATGCAGGTGATAATGTGAAGAAACCATATTCACAAGAGCTGCCTCTCAGTTTCAGAGTTCATGTACCGACTCTACTGGTTTAATATGGTTCAGTAAGTATTCAGGATGATCGAGTCCCCTCGAGCCAATCAACTTCGAGTTTATCAAGATTGGAAATCAACACAAAACTCCATAGATGATGCTGTCTATATATCTTTCTTCACTGCTTTGTTACTTGATAAGGGCCTTTGTCTACATCGTGTTGTTTTTCTTCTGAGTGTCTTTTCCCAGTAGTTCCCCATGAGGACTGAGTGTGTTCAGTAAAGTTTGGCAGGAATGTAACAGAAGCTCTTATGTCCCTGTATCGTGTCTGCCGGCTCCGCCTTGGTCGGCAGCTGAGCGGTGACAGCGGCACATCACCCTTATTAAAGTAATTCATTCAAAGTGTGAGGGCAAACGTCCTCTGGCTAGGCTAATGATGGAAAACCTGTCTCAAACAAATAAAGTGGCGATGCTAGACCAGACTAGCATTTGTTAAATTATCGTTTCATAGAAACACACTTTACAGCCACAGCTCATACAGGCCCGTCCTGCTGGTTAGTCTGTGAGTTCATTCTACTGAATCGGTCATCAACATGTGTTCAGAGAATTAAAGGTCATTGTCAAAGAAATGTGTTGATAGATGTCAAGTTTCTTACCATGTCTGATATCATGAAGGTATTTCAGGTGACCACATTGTTCATTCAGAGGTTGGGAAATTTACTTAAAAGACAATTTAGGTTGAACATGCAGTTTCAGATAAAACCTCTCTCACCCTTCTTTCTTCTAGAATACAAAGTCACTAAAAATGCTCCAAAACAGGAAACTGCAAAGATGTCAACACCTGAAGCGCTGACTTATTTGTTTTTTCTACAGTTTCCAGAGTACATTAAGAACTGTGACAGGCTAACATTTACTGAGCATCAGTGAATCATTTTACAGTTTAATTTAAGCCAATTGTGTGTCTAAGCTGCAGTTTTACAACATTGTTATGTTTGTAGACCAGATAAGGTTCCTACACAAAGTGCTTTACTGAATCAGACGACTCACATGACCTCAGGCAGGCAGCGTTCAGTAGGAGCGGCCTCGCCAGCCTTTAACCTGCGGACAAGGTGTCAATCAGCTCTGCTCATCTGGCTTCCAGATGTTTCCCCGTCCTTCGTTGTGAGACTGCCCCAGCTCGGGGTGTTTCAGGAGCTATTGAACTTCGCCCAGCAACATCCTCACTGGTTTCTGCCTCCTGACTCAGCCACTTCAGGACACGGTTGCTGTGCAGCTTTGTCCTTCTTGTTTGGGCTCAACGTCTTGCTGCAAAGCTAATCTTCTCCAAAGTTCAATTTCTTCTGGCAGACTGCAACATGGTTTTTGTATTTAGCTGCATTGACACGAGCACCAGAAGCCATCTGTCAAACTTTGGCCGTGATGTCGTGAGTGTCTCTCCCTCCGCCTCTCCTCCCAGAGGTGAAGCACTCAGACAACTGTTGTTGTTTGCACAATGTCTTTAATCACTGGAGCTACTTCAC
>CAAKHC010018821.1:0-13333 GCA_901007825.1 Macroramphosus scolopax
CATTTGGGTTTTGACCATTAAACATGCTCTAAACGTTGGGATAATCTAAGTCTGACACAACTTTGAAATGTGTCCTCCAGACCTGCGAGGCCAGTTGCATCTCCTGCACTGTCTGGATATACTGTCTCTTCCAGACGCCCTGTTCGAACGGTGTAGGGGAGAAGTCGATGCACCAGCCGAGCCTCGTACACTTGGGCATCCACAGCTGGTCCAGTTCTACAATGCTCTTCCAGTGCCAGCTCACCTGCTTGCAGAAGATACATAGAATGTATCCAGTGACGTAAATGTGCACCAAAGCAAAAAGTGTGTTATGGCCCAGTTAGGTCACCTTGGCACAGCGACTGAGGCTGCGGGGGTCCAGGAATGAGAAGATGTAGAGGCAGAGGGCCCTGGGCAGCATGCAGGTGGGGTCTGCAGCCTGCAGGGGGAGCCGTCTGCTCACACTCAGGCCCACGAACCGCAGCTGCTCCACTGAACAGCCCAGCACAAAGTCCTGCAGCACCACCCTCCTCTGGCTGTCAGACCACCTGTCAAACTGAATATAAAGAAAATAAAAGAACTCCGAGCTCACACTGAGCCCAATGCACAGAAAAGAAAGACCAGTGCATAAACGGGATGCTTTCAACTCACCCACTTTGCCAGAAGGCTTCTTCTCTCTTCAAAAACCTGAAGTAGAAGAAAAGAAAAAAATGTTGCCAAAAGAAAACACTTTGGCTCTACTTATGTATCATCTCATTTTTGTCGTCAAGAATGTATTTTTTTTTGTTTAAGAGTGCAAAAGTGTTTAAACTGTAAATAAACAATAAATAAACTGTGTTGCAAATTGTGCCTCTTTTTCATTTTATTAATAACGTCAAAATAAAAACACCTTTGACACCTTTATTCCAAAACAATCCATCTGATAGTTTACAGTATCTCTATGATTTGATATTAATATCCAGAAATAGTTACATAATGAAAGCTGTCTAACTGCCTGCAATGCATGATAGGAGAGCAGATGTGACCTTGCTGTTGGACACTGGGTGGTTCAGAGGCGTCCAGGCGCTCAGTTTGGTTTGCATCTTGGCACAGTTTGCAGATAATCTTGGTGCAAGTGGCATCTTTCTGTTCAACTGGTGATGTAACAGCTGGCACGTGCTAAAATACACAAAATGTAACTTTACTTACTTGTGTGTTGTTACACAGTACACGTTTTTCACATTTTCCACATTTTCTGCAATGTACTTAGAACAGCAGCTTGGATACTTTCTGTTTACTGTCCTCCTTTGGAAATATTCTTGTTATGTAACATATTATTACACTAAGAATGCTTAAAGTCGTATGTGATGTCAAATGCCGTCTTCCCCATGTCTCTTCATTGTAGATTAATGTCATCTAATGGAAAACACATCAGTTCCATACTTTAAAAAATACAACCTGACTCACACATTTCATGTTATATGAGTTAACAACATGTCTCACACACTCCACTGCTGCTGCACTCACCGTCAGTTATGTTTGGCTGGCAGAAGGAAATAAATAAAACTCCTAAACACAGTTACTTGTGCGTTCCCCAGATGGCTGTCATACGCGTAAACCCAACTCTTGTACTCTTCGTCTAGCCACTTCTCTGTTCAGTTTACTTGTTTCCATGGTGACAGTGAGTGTGCTTTACTTACATGGACAGCCTGCCTGTCACACACAGGGGGGTTGCTGCAGAGCAAACCACAGCCGAGTGTATGTGCAGTGTGAAGTGTGCAGGCGTTGCTGGCTCTAATGATGACAAATGTAGTGCAGAAGGCCTGACGCTGCATCTGCAGCGGCAGACACCATCTGCCTCTGATACACTGAGAGTGCAAAACATGTTTTCCCTCCCTTTACGCTTCAAAATATTTCTGAGGATCAGTCTCAGCTCAGGAATAGTCAATAAATGGCCTTTGGAATGTTTGCATCCTGGAATTTTTTTTTGTTATGAAATATATCAATAATATTCCAAAAATGACTGAGGAGTATCAGCTTCATAAATCAAATACAGTACATCAATCATATAAATATAGATAATTATAGTATATGTAATATTTATGTATTCAAAATCAATTATTATTATTAGTAGCACGACATAATTATTATAATTGGCGCTAGAATTAGTGGTGTTGGTAGGAGCAGTAATATTAGGTATAATATAGCTCATGTGTAGTAGTATTAATACGTCTATTGTCACATCTGTATAGAATTAATGCAGACCTACTGACAGCCACATTGTTTCTCAGCTATAACACTGGCTCCCACCAGTCAGAGGAGTTTTTCATTCAAAAGCAGGCAACCTGCTCGCGCTCAGATGGGCGGTCGCGCGCAACAAGGACAGAAAACCTGCTGTGAAGAAAAAGCCGCTGCAGCGTCAAGTCAAATAGGGACAGCGGAGCAGAGCGGAAGTAGTACCGTCAAAGTAATGGTCAGTAATTGCTACATTTTGATACGTGGAGAATTAAGGAAACATAGTTGTACGTTAAATTCCTATTGCTTTTACTCGCAGCTGTGTAGGATGCTATTACCATTAAATACAAACTTGTCATTAGGTCTACGTCATGGTTGTCCTGAGGAATACTTTATAATTAAACTTTATTTACAACTTTTAGCGTCCCGTTTATTTTACTTCTTGCTAAGAATTGTTCCAATTACTGCAGAACATTGTTTCGTCTTTCTCATTCTGCCTTTCTCTACAAATAGTTTAATAACGGAAGTAAGATTTGCTCGAGGAAAATGCCAACACAACGTCGGCTTTTATTTTGACAGTGTGGAGTGGAAGTCACATTTGACTCTGTTTGACTTGACGCTCGACAGAGCGCAGGGAGAAGAAGGGGGAGAAGAAGAACGGGAGGCGGACAGGAGGAGAGGAGAGGAGGGGTGCTGGCTAAGGGACATTCACTCATTGTTACCAACTCGAGGAACGGCGGAGACCCCGTTGCCACACGTGAATATTCGGCAGAACGGCCAGGTAAACTTCCTTTATATTTAACCAGTTTGTCCGGCAACGGTACCTGAGAACGGAGAGTTGCTCATGACGCGTCTCGCAGCCGCCCGGCTCGGTGCGGTGTGTTAGTGTAGCACCGGTACGGAGCGGCTACATATGCCCCGGTTACTATCAGCTCGGGATGAACTAACCGTCATCTTTTGTCTCCGCCGCGGTGTTTGACATGTTAGCTGGTGAATTCAACAATTTGTTCTGCTTCAGGTCACAGTGGAGGAGACCGAGAACCGCGCGCGAGTTACGCTTTACGTTAGTGAGCTAACGTTACACTTTAACAGGAGCAATTAATTCATGTGTACGGAGGTAACGTTAGTTACGTTACATAGGAGGAGCCCATTAACACCGACACACAGGTAGTCGATAACCATCTCAGATTGACAAAACCTCTCATATGTAGCCGGGCTTGATATAAAATTGTGTTTTTGTTTGTTGTGTAATTTAAATAGACGTGTTGACAAGAAAGTGAGTGTCAGTGAACAGAAAGCTGCTGGTCGGTTTGGGCGTGAACACTCATGTAGCTTAAATTTAGCAATTTCCTTTAAACAAATCGGGCAAAATTTCAAATTAATTGGACCAAATTGTGTTGTGTCACTTACATGTCAAGACCGGAGATGTAATTATGATTAATTACGATGAGGTCACTTGTATCAGCTCCATTGTGAACCACAAAAACCCAGATTACCCCCAGAGACAAACACAGTACTAATGTTGTGTTGTACTTCTTCATTGTGAATATGACAGTTTGGAGGAAAACACAGTAGTGTTAATTATTGCTGTTGATTCTTTCATTCATTTTAATAACCCCCCCGCCCGCCACCATTAGTGTGACCTGAAAAGCATCACAAACAGTCACGAAACAACCTTTTGTGTATTTTCCTCTTGTCTGTAATTGGCTGAATTACCATTAAAAAGGTTAATTCTATGTTGCCATCTTCATAATAGACTATGTATGTTGGGTAATGTGCTCATGAGCTGATATTATTTTAACAAATATTTCCGTACATTTTTTTTATTTTTGTGCTCTTCTTCAGACTGAGCGCCATCGACGCCAGTTGACTGTCAAAGATATTCCTCTGTAGCATCATTGCTGGCTGTGGAAAGAAGGAGGAGGGAGTTGTGCGAGCCATTTGGTCACAGCGCAGCATCTTAAAGGACCACAGCATCTCTCAGGTGACGATGGCATCGTGACACGCCGCTGCTGCCGACTTAAATCCCCCGGCGATGGATGCAGCCGCCTTTAACCATGGCCATGTTGGACTGCGCTGCTGGACGTAGACTGATTCTTTGTGATGTGAAGAGGCAGAAGGGTCACAGATTACCAGAGAGTCCTACACACCCATCAAGCTGTGGGATTCCTCCCTCTTGGTGACTGAGCCAATGCAAACAGGGTTTAACCGCTCTTCCTAGATAGCGACCCCTTGATCCTTCTTCTCGCCGCCTCTACCAGCCGACCATGGATCTCCTGTGGGTGCTCTCCGTGTCCATGTTGACGGCGTGCGTCGCCATCCCGATGGACACAGCGGCGGGGAGCCACAGCCTGTTCACCTGTGAGCCCATCACCCTGCGCATGTGTCAGGGGTTGTCCTACAACTCCACCTTCATGCCCAACGTGCTGAACCATTACGACCAGCAAACCGCTGCCCTCGCCATGGAGGTACAGTACACACACACTAAATGTTTGTTGTTTGGATTCTGGTGCTTCACACCTGAAAATAATTCAATACATTCAATGCAAATATTTTGCTTGCAGATCGTCGGCCGATATTTTGCCCCGTTAATTAGTACGGTCTTATTGTTTGAAAGAAAAATAGGGCGTCAACATTTGTTCACGTGTTGTCAGACTAAACAACCCTTTTGAAACCCATTCAAACCAGAGTGACGCTCACTGAAACAAAGGATTCGTTAGCAGCTTTGTGAACCTTCCCCGCTTATTCAAAGTGAGGGGAACATTCTGTCTTTATATGGCATCAAAAAATAGATTATTAGAAAAGATTTAAAGAGTGCAAGAAAAGCTTTTCTTGACGTTTGATGAGGGGAAAAAATAAAAATAAAATTACAGATACATGAAAACGCAAATATTTATATTTTTTTCCATTCAACTGCCTGAGAAATTCACTCAGGACAGTTTTTGTGAGTTGGACATGTGAGGACTTCAGGGTTACTACGGAAATAACATCGTATTTCTTTACACTATGAGCGGTTTTCAGTCTCTTATACTTTCTTCCTGTTGCGAACCTGTTCGGGGAATTCCTTGTTACGAGAGTCGTTAGTAGTTGAAATACAAAAAGTCAAATGGCAACTAATTGATAAGTAATTGGTACTTTCAGTTATTTTCCAAGAAACGATGACTAAAGACTTTTGGACTCTCAACTGGATAAAATTAAGACATGTGAATATTGTCAGTTGAATTTAAGTTGCAATGGAGATTTTTCCCTTCATTTTTAAATAGATATTACGTTATATTTATTAATAATTAGACAAATTGATCAGTGCTAAAATTAATTTTAAATAAGTTGCTTAGATATACAGTATATTAAATATTTTAGTTAAGAAAAGGAAATGTGGTTGTGGTCCTGGAAGAACTAATTATTAGAGTAAAAACAAATAACTATAAGATATTAGTTTGATTTTAACCGACCGTTATTTTAATTGACTTGACAGATGATTTCATGTGGTCTGTGTATAAAATGAGCGTGCACACACACCAGCTAACTTCAGTTAGGGATTGGCCGGTTTCGGCCTGGACGATCATCTGATCAAATATTCAGTTGTGTTATAGGAATCATTTTTTTAAAATCTGATTGTCCATAAAAATAAACACATTCAAACAGGCTTTGATGAAGCCGCCCACCCAACCTTCATTCATAGAAATGAAATATGTTTCATATTTATCCTCTGTGGGAGTTTACGTTATTCTTCTATGGAAAACCTGTTAAATATCCATATAACATGCTATTACATTAAGGTTAATTATTATTTTGTTATATCTAATCTCTTTCTGCAGCCATGTCCTGACATGTCCTGACACCCACAGACAGACGCTGTCCACTGGTCACTAAAACAGACCCAGATCAGACACGTACTGTGACAGCTGCACATACATACGTTCCCCTCAGATTTCCTCCAGCTTTCTTCCTGTCTGAGCTTTTCTGAGCATCTTCCTTTGGTCCACTGTCCTTCTGCTGTGCTGTGTCTTGTTGTGACATCACTCCCACACTGAACACTGTGTGACGAACACAGACAGCATCTCCGGGGTGTTGAGGGGTTATTCGGTCTCCTCACGTGTCGATTGTTGAAGTGCTTCAGTGCGACACCTCCCATGGACGTCAGTAGCCCACATTACAACCTTCTAATGGGCACACTGGGTTGAGTGGGTGATATCAAAGTGCTAGCCTACTTTACGTCGGCTTCTCTAGCTTCAGGGATTGAGAGTGTGTTACCAACACATTAAGCAGAAAATGAAGTTTTAATATTTGCCCCCGGGGGCGATGAGAGCGGTGCATTATTAAACACCGCGGGTCTAACAGGGCTTGTTGTCCCAGAATGATGTCTGGACACATCTAGCATGTTAGTTATTTGCATGAGTATTAACGGAATCCCGGTCGTTGTTTACATAACAGGCTCTGAGCAGTTAGTTAACTCAGCCTGCGAGTGGCAATACGCAAAATATGCCAAATACCAAACTGCAACTGGAAGATTAAAGCTCTGATTCCAGTGTTTAATCCATGTTTTATTGTTTTCTACCTCTCAGATAATCTATAGCGTTCCCAGCCATAGCATCTGACCCTTATCCTCTTTGAAACGCCCAGTTAGGCATTTAGATGTAATCATGGAGCAGATGCATCACCTCGTTAACTGAATCCCGTCTTTTATACATGCTGATCCCGCTTGAAGCTCAATCTATGGACCATAACATCAGACTGGAAGCCTGGTTAGCTCCACTGTGTGTATAACTGCATCTCTCTATATATATTCATCTATATTGATATCCCAGTGATCCTTGTTCCCATTCGCTCCCCTTCCCTGTATCACATTTAACCTTTGACCCTGCCCTGGTGCTGGAGTGCAGAGCCCTGCCGGCCATCTGTGCCTGCTCCGCCTCGCTTCTCCCTCCGTGGACACGGTGACTGAGGCAGAGGAAGAGAGGGATGGAGGGCGGGAGGAGCCTGGTGCCATGAAAATCCAGGGTTATGTAACCTCCGAACATGCTCTGCCTTGCTCTGGGAGCATGCAGCATCGCATCATATCGCACCATATCACACACTCCGCTCGCATTCGGAAACAATGCGACATCCCACCGCTCCCGCTCCGCCTGCTCGTACCCACGCTGGGTCCTTTCATGTCACTGCAGAAATATTCACTCTCATGTTCTGCATGTAGTTACTTTGTAATGTTCTTTTCAATTATCTTAATTTGCTAATGGATTTTTCCGAGGAAATACCATCTGAATGTGCCAGTCAGAGGAGCTTCGTTTGATTGCTGCGATGCTCCTAACCGGTGCTGTGCTGCTGCACGGCCTGTTTTCACGCCTGATCACTGTGTGGGGTTGCAGTGAACAGAGAGAGGCAACACTGGTGGAGACGGTGTTCACTTTGATTGGTCATGGATTCACAATTAAGTCTCTTTTAGTGCTCAGAAATGCTCGTCGGGTTTAGAAAAAACACGGAAACCTGATGGGTTCCAAATCACGGGGACGGCGCCTCCGTCCGGCTCTTGTTTTCTGGATAATTCGCCCTAGATCCAGTTCATGGGAGAATTCAAAGCCTATAAGATGTTGAGGGCAGCCAAATGAGAATTGACAGTTGATTTTAAAGGGAATTAGGTCCGCTGAACAGCCATGATAATGATGATGAATGCCCTGCACCGTGGAGGAACTGGGAGCTGGACGACGACCAACGGCCGGCTTCTTGTAGTCTTCAACCAAACCCCCTGAAGTGTTTCTGTATTTCCGATGGTATAACTTGGATTTCTGTTGTTGTGATTATATTTAGTATTTAACTTTCCTGTTGCTCTAATTTGTGAGAAAAACAATATATTTCTAAAAGGTCTTTTTACCAGTCGGACCTTTAGTAGATTGAAGCAGGACCGGCGGATGTTTGAGGAATCCCTGACAAACCGTATCAACCCAGCAGATCGACTGAGGAATAATTATACAAATACATATTCAATGGCTGTTTCTGCAGCACAAGGACATTTCTAAAAACAGGATGTTCTGTTTCGGTGCTCATTCCGCCTCAGCTTACTATCACTGACCGCTGAATGACCTCGCAGCTGAAGTGGGGCAGCGGCCTCGGGGCTGGGAATCGGTTATATCGGTGATACAATGATACTGTGCCATACTCACACAAGAAAAGAGGCAGCGTGGCCGATCCGACTGGCATTTACAAAAAAGCAAAAAAGAAATGGGGTAAGATCCCCTCCTTCGGAGATAGATGTGCACTGTAGCGTCAGGGTGAATGTGAGTCAGCGTGGGTTCATCACAGCGGAGGAATGAAGTGGCCATCCAAAGCAGATGGCATTAGAATTAGAGCTTAGTAAGCATATACAGTACAATGTCGGCGCCGCTCTTTCTTTAATAGCGAGAGTTGATAAGTCCTCTGCTGCTGGATTTACACATCCGACAAGGGCTTTGGTATTTTTGGGAGAACTGAGGCAGATTGTCTTCGTCTTTTGAGAAGTATTTCTAAGAATGCTTAGCGGCCGAAGAGAAAGGAGGATGAAGAGGGCTGACAGTCTGTGTAGGATGCTGCGTTCCTTCTGGCTTCACGTATTCTGCTACCTACAACTGAATGATATATTATATATTACAACGAGTTTATTGTACTGAACATTTGACAGATTACATGTATTATGTGTGACAATTGCAAAATCACTCAATAAGAAAAAAATCTATAGATTTATAGAAAAGCAATAATAGTCTCTCATGTTGTGGTGATGGGGGTTTCCAGAAAGGTTGGAGTCATGTGACTGTCGTGGTAAAAATAAGAGATTGATAGGAGGGGACGTGAGGACAAGCTGGCAAATCATTTCTAATGGCAAACAAATCGGGAGTCTCATTCGGTGTGACCCGGTGTTCCACCTGTACCTTTCCTCCAGTCCCCTCATGTTACCTTTGTGTTGTGTTTGCGTGCTGTATGAAGGGTGCGCCGGGACACAAAGACAAATTACTGGTCTGTTTTTCTTCTGCTCGGTCTCACTTCCATCCGTTTCCTCGGCCTTTCAGGCGGTTCAGTCGGCCTCTTGTCTCAGGTTTACAGCTCGTCCAGTGAAACGGCGTCAGGTTACAACCGTTGTACAGAATAAACCCAGAGACTCCACCCAACGCCGTGTGAATGGACAGGTGAGGCGTGTGTGTGAGTTTCTGTTGATGCAGCCGTCTCACGGCTGCTAGTTTGTTCCGACGTGCAGCAGCGCTACTAGGACACCAATTAACATGCTTTTTGTGTTAGCTAGTAAAGATGTATCCCAGCTAACATGGTCGGATAAACCCTAGCCAGCGTGACCCGGGCTGTAAAAGAGCCTCTTGTTTTATTTAATGTCCAACACCGTGTTTATTGGCTGCGGACTGAATGA
The DNA here is from genome assembly GCA_901007825.1 of Macroramphosus scolopax. Lineage (NCBI taxonomy): Eukaryota > Metazoa > Chordata > Actinopteri > Syngnathiformes > Centriscidae > Macroramphosus > Macroramphosus scolopax. The sequence goes on from CAAKHC010018821.1 coordinate 9,581, forward strand.
GAAGAACATCCAGAGAGCGAGTCGCTGGTCCACAACAACCTTTCTGTGTGAGTGTGTGTTTGTGTGTGTGTACACGGACATTACACACTGTCACAACGCAAGGTTTTCAAACACTTTCTTAGCGTTGAATGACACGGCTGACTTGGTCGACCCATCCCTCTTCTCCTCCACCCTTGCAGCCCACTCACCCACCTCTTTTGTCCTCCCCCTCCCCCTACGCAGGGCTCACCCGTTGCCCAGGAAACAGTCCCAATTGTGCTGTTAACAAAGGCAGCAGAGGCTTTCTTGCCTCCCGGGAGGTGGTCCCCTCCGCCCCGCACCCTGACCTCCTCGAACCATGCTCTCCTCCCTCTTCCTCCCCCTCCTCCTCCCTGGTGATGCATCACTCGTTGCCATAGCGCTGAGCTTGGAAATTTGGGGAATTAGAATGGCGGGCGAAGAGAAAGGGGGATAAAGTGGGGAGAGAGCAAGGGCAAGAAAATGTAGGAGGGGAGGGGGGGGGGAGACAGATGGGACGAGAGGTGACTGGGAGGTATTTGTTAAAGAGCAAATCAACACAGACCAGTTGGCCATGATGGGCTTCTTTGTCAGCAATTCATCAGTCACAGCATTTCAGCAGCTGACTCAAAGCCTCATTAATAACCAATGACTTTAACATTAGGAAGGAACATACAGCCTATCTGGATGCACTTCATTGGATGAGATGGGATTAATAATTAATATCAGGGCAGTCTTGATCTTCTTCAAAACATGCTCCATAATCTGAAAACTGCACAGAGGTGAAACTGAGGTCAAGGCTGTTTTTCTTTCTCCTTCAAAGGAAGATGGAGTCTGGAATAATGTTCGGTTTCCTCCCAAAAATATGTTAATTAGACAGATTCATCACAGCAATGTAAAATAATGTCAGGATACAAGATAATAGTCTGTATTTTGTTATTTATTTCAACAAAGGTTTCAGTATTTATTCTCCTCCCCGTGTTGTTCTGGTGTTTGTTACTTCAGGCTGACGTCCTCAAAGGTTTCATCATCCAGCCATTAAATCAAGAAAAGGATTTTTTTTAAAGCTATAAATTAAATCAGGTATCAAAACGCTTTTTTATTTTTCTATAATGATTATTTTATTTTTCATGAATATGTAATGACCAGTATTGAGCTTGATATTACGTGATCCTCCGGCCCGAAGCCGACTCATTACACAGTTGTGTATTATAGGCTTGATTCTCATTACACTGCGATCTCTGTGGTAGGAAGCACCATGAGAAACAGGCCGTTCGTCGCACCAGTGGTTCACCAGCTGTTCCTCCAGCTGTTTCCAGTGTGGCCATTAACCATGAATCCCCCATGGAGGGTCTCCACTGGCTCTGCAGGGCCTCAAGATGTTGGTGTGAGGAGTTGTTTTGGCTGCTGACTGTGTTGCTAAAGCTGTGACCAACCATATGTCCCATCCACCAGCTCAGCCCTGAAAACACACTGGTAATAAGATGGCTGAATGGAGGTGGAGGAGGGGAGCTATGGAGGAAGGGTGGGAGAGGGATATCTGATGGAGACTGCATGATGAGCAGGAAGAGAGATGAATCTAAGGAGAGGCTATATCTTCCAAGTAGATCATCTCTCCCTGCAGCCTATATATGTATCCAAACGTTCCCATGGCAGCTCCGGTCGTAGTCCACTGCAGTACATTGTGTTCTATGGAGCACAAGTAGCCCGCAGGAATCTAATCAGAGTGGAAGAGTGAAGATGCACGCTCACTTTAGCTGCATGACATCATGTTTGAGTGGTTAACCTGGGCTGACAGGGCACCACTGATGAAGTCATAGATGCTACAGTACCACACACACTGGCTGCAAACCCAGAGGCAGGGACAGGGAGCGCTGTACAGTAGCACCGCAGAATGAGGTTAAATCAGGTGATTTCTTTAACCACCATCGTTGAGTTTCTTTTATCATCATGTACAAAACTCTAGCTGTGATGTGATATTACTAATCATTGAAAACATGTGAAGAGCACATCAGTTAGAGGAGTACATGATTTGATGACTTCCTTCTTGTCGTCAGTCAGTGCGTCCAGAGAACTGCTGTCTGTTTCTGCAGCTGCTTTGGTTTTAGTCTCTGCAGCCGTGCTTGCTCTTTCTGCTCGTTCCTGCTATAGTTTCTCACTCTACACTCTCCTTTCACTCTCCTTCAATGAAAGCTGGTGCTGGTGAGAGAAACGGTGAAACCTCCAGGTTGGGTTCAGTTTGAATGGTGCTGACTTCCCTTCAGGATCAGTGTGATTGATAGTGCACGTCTGTGTTAATGGGCTCATTTCAAGGCGGATCAATCCCACAGCAGTGGTGTTTATGTTTCATAGACGAGTCTTATTCTGCGAGTGCTTGTGTTATTATGTCATTGTGTCAGCGGTGCCCGGTGAAACGCGATGACTCCATTTGTTCAGAAAATTACACGACCCACCGGTTGATGGATGTCGGCCATGACAGCCGTGTAACTGAGCTACAAGCGCCCGACGACTCTGCTGGTTTAAGACTCAAGTTATGGATTCCGTGTTTGAACATAAATCCTTTTCTTTGTCGTCTCTAACTGATCCCTCGACCGGTGTGAGCGCACACCTGTCTCACGATCGCCTCCTGTCCTTCCACAGCAGCTCGCTATTGAAGTTATGATACTTAAGAACGCTGTTGGGACAGGATATGCATCATCCGATGGAAACGCATCACCAGAGCCTGTTCAAACTGGAATATATATCCAGAGAATACGCAGAGGACGGCACAATCCTGCAGGCAGATCTTACTCAAGGTTGGAGAGGAATAACATGTTTCATCTGTTTCATCCCGATATCCCAGGATCAGTCTGAAATAACCACTTATTGTGTAACAGCAGCCTTTAATCTTCATTATGTTTGAGTATTTAAACTGAAGCTCTGCGGCTCAAATCTGTTGTATTTTTCAGCGCTCGAATCTGGGTCAGAAAGATAATAAGGAGTCAGTGCTGTGTGTCGACTGACTGAGCCATATATAGTATGTTTTTGTGTAAACTAGACTGTGTAATAGCACAGCTGCTCCTCCTTTGACTCCGTCAGTGCTGCAGCTTTTGAAGAGCAACTGCGTTGCAGAATGGACGCATTAGTTCAACTCTGTCACACTTAGGAGGCCATGAAGAATATAGAAAGCCGCAAATAGTTCCTATTGGGCCAGGTATTAGTACACAGTTCCTGGTGTCTTTCTCCAGTTAACAGGAGACGCTGTGCAGGCCTGTCGTCCTGCCGTCAGTTAATCAACGCTGAACAAACACAACTAAAAGCTGAACTCGTTCAAACCTCGGTGACACATCCTCCTTCATATCCAGTCCTCTGACAAACACACAGACAAATTGCCCCCCTGTCTGTCCTCTCTGCTCTTCTCCTCACCCCTCCCCCCTCCCCTGTCCCTGTCTGTCATACTGGCTTCTGTCTTTAAATTTTGGGGGAGGGCCGTCGCCGGGTGTCGGACCTCCTCGGGTGTGGCTGGAAGCCTTTCTGGAACACAGACACACAAAGGTGTCTGCAAAGATACCGAAACATGGATTTGTATACATGCTTTCTCACACAGTAACTCTCAGTGTCTCTCACACACACACACACACACACACACACACACACACACACACACACACACACACACACACACACACACACACACACACACACACACACACACACACACACACTCTGTAGACATTTGCATATTAACAACGTGACCCACAGATGCTTCCTGCACTC
>CAAKHC010018821.1:13896-24459 GCA_901007825.1 Macroramphosus scolopax
CTTCCGTTGGTACTCTGCCTGTGTGTTTGTGAGTGTGTGTGTGTGTGTGTATACACATCACTGCAGTGTGTCAGTCAGTCACAGCGTGGTCCTCCCTGTGACACAAAGGCCCTGTCAGCAGCAGTGTGTGTGTGTGTGTGTGTGTGTGTGTGTGAGGGGGGGGGGGGGTTGTCATGCTTGTAGTTCTTCTCCTTCCTGGAGGTTGGAGGGAAGGAGGAGAGGAGCTGTAGGAGGGGGGTGGAGAGCGGTGGGGATTATTAGGAATGGGGCCAGTGTTGTTTTTACGGACTCATCTCCAGAAACTGTCAGATGTCGCGCTCCGTTGCTCCCTTTGTGCCTCGCTTCGGCCCCTTTTTGAAGTTGTAACACTGCTGTTTTTTCCTAAAACTGTTCCAAATAAAATCTTCATCATTTTGTATTTTGTATCCATGTTCCTCTCCCTCTCCCTGCAGCCCTTCCACCCCATGGTCAACCTGCAGTGCTCTCCGGAGCTCCGGATGTTCCTGTGCGCCCTCTACGCCCCGGTGTGCACCGAGTACGGCCGCGTGACTCTGCCCTGCCGCCGCATCTGCTTGCAGGCCAAGAGCGACTGCTACAAACTAATGGACATGTTTGGTGTCAGCTGGCCGGAGGAGATGGACTGCAACAGGTTGGTACAGGAGCAATAAGTCTCCCCCCTGGCTTTATTTTGGCGGTTACAGCCATGCATCAGTAATTTAAGCAGATTTTCCTTCTGCGGGATGAGTAATAATCCAGCAGCAGCCGAGCAAGCTTGTAAAACATTATTTGTTCTGATGACTACAGAACAGGAACATCAGATTGTGGCGTGACTGGTCCGTTGGTTCCCCGGGACACCGAGACAGACGTCACAGGTCATCAGGAGAAGAAGAATCTATTTATAGCATTTTACATACAACAACAGAAATACAGAAATCTGAGTTGATAGTCAATCAAAGAATCTTACGAGCAGCTAGAAATGTTAACTAGAACATCCTTGTATGTCCAAATGGTCTCCAAGTGTATTCTAGTGGAAACATCCGGTCTAACAATCATAAAGTGGACGGTCGGAGGCATCGACCAGGCCGAAGCATTCGTTGCATGTCACATCATGTTACCCCCAAAATCTCTCCCATCATTTGCTCTCAGCTCCAAGAAGGAGTCTGATTGGATGTTTTTCTGAACCCTGATGACTGAACCCTGACCTCCTCTCTCGCCTCCTCCCAGGTTCCCTGACTGTGACGAGTCCTACCCCCGTCCTGTAGACCTCCTGTCCAGCTCAGACACGACCGAATCCCCCATTTCCGTGGAGCGAGACTACGGCTTCTGGTGTCCTCGAGAGCTGAAGATCGACCCCGATCTCGGCTACTCCTTCATGGGGGTCCGTGACTGCTCTCCTCCGTGTCCCAACATGTACTTCACCCGTGAGGAGCTGAGCTTTGCCCGCTACTTCATCGGGGTGGTCTCCATCGTCTGCCTCTCCGCCACCCTCTTCACTTTCCTGACTTTCCTCATCGACGTGTCGCGCTTCCGCTACCCGGAGCGTCCGATAATCTTCTACGCTGTGTGCTACATGATGGTGTCCCTGGTGTTCTTCCTGGGCTTCCTGTTGGAGGACAACGTTTCCTGTAACGCAGCGATTCCTGGGAGGTTCAGGGCTTCGACCGTGACTCAAGGCTCCCACAATAAGGTGAGAGAACATCACCTAGCCTGGACAGCCTGTCCTGCTCTCCCTCTGCTTCATGATAACATGATGACCCCCCCCTCTCTCTGCCAGGCCTGCACACTTCTCTTCATGGTGCTTTACTTCTTCACCATGGCTGGCAGCGTCTGGTGGGTCATTCTCACCATCACCTGGTTCCTGGCCGCCGTGCCCAAGTGGGGCAGTGAGGCGATAGAGAAGAAGGCTCTCCTCTTCCACGCCTGTGCCTGGGGGATCCCCGGCGTTCTCACCGTTACCCTGCTCGCCATGAACAAGATCGAGGGAGACGGCGTCAGCGGGGTTTGCTTCGTGGGGCTCTATAACCTGACGGCCCTGCGCTGGTTCCTGCTGGCCCCACTGGGAGTGGACGTAGTGGTGAGGAAGACTTTCATTTAATACACTTCTATTCTCTTCGATAAGACGACGTCTAACCAGCTGTCCTCCAACATTCCCAGGTGGGGGTGGTGCTGCTGCTGGCAGGCATCGCAGCACTAAACCGAGTGCGCATGGAGATCCCACTGGAGAAGGAGAACCAGGAGAAGCTGGTGAAGTTCATGATCCGTATCGGCGTGTTCTCCGTGCTCTACCTGGTGCCTCTGCTGACCGTCCTGGCCTGCTACCTGTACGAGAGCAGCCACAGAGCCGCCTGGGAGACGTCCTGGGTCCAGGAGAGGTGCAGAGACTACCACATCCCCTGCCCCTACCAGGTAACCAACCTGACTGGGTGGATCCAAGGAGCTCTGGAATCCATGTTGATGGCAGCAGCTTGATGCTCTCCTAGAAGCTGATTTCAGGAACATCACAGAGAATATTTTACCGGGAGGATGAATGTGTGTTTGAAGTTTATTATTTAAGGCTTATAACAGCTTAGCATGTCTGCATGTATATTCACTGTTATGATACAACACACAATGTAGAGACACACGACAAGTAGAGATCTGTCTTCCAATAAGTAATATGAGAATAACATGTAAGGAGATGGTGAATGAAATGTCTGACGGTACAACTGGGCAGGGACATATTGTGTCTGGATGTCTCTCTTTGGACACACACCGGTGTGCAAACACTCTCATGTCGTACACGAGTCGTGCCGGCTGTGTGGCTGCTTCTCTCAGCAGCCGCGTTGTTGCACCGGAGCTGCAGAGGCCTCCAGCTCCTCTTATAGAGGCGTTAATAATTCAAACAGCTTTCTATCTCCTGTCCCGCGATCTCTCTTTTCTCTCTGTTGTTCTCACTTCCTCTCAGCTACGTTCCAGCTCCCCTGTGAGCACCTGACTCTCTCGTTTATAGTTTCATGCTCAGTGGGTTTTTTGTTACGGTGGAGCAGATCGTGCCAGAGTGTTGCGAGTGTGTACGAGTGCAGATTCTTTACTGTGTGTGTGATGTTTAGTCAACACATTAAGGACAACAAATCAGATTTTATTCTCAATTATAGTTCGGCTTTTGAGGACAAGAAGTTTGTTAATAACGTTTTACAGTAACAGAAACATATATTTATACATGTATCTGTATCTACCAAGTTGAACTGGTTTTGGATGCTCACCAGACTGAGGTGTCAGTATGAACCGCTGCAGCTCGGTGAGGAGACACTCCGGTGCTGCGGTGGACTCAGCCCACATGCGTTGTTGTGCTTCAGAGTCCCGCTGTCAGTCTCACGGTAGCAGTGAATTGTGTAAGAGAGCAGTGCCGTAATCCCGTGTGTGTGTTTCTGCTGGGAGAGGACGAGGTCGGCAGGGTCAAGCTGCTCCGAGCTGCGATCTGAACTCCCACGCTAAACATCACACCAAGATTCAGGTTTGCACCTCACCCACAATCCATCATGCTCACGGAACACGTACAGTGTGTGTTCACACACTCACACAGTCCGTAACTTGCATCAAAAGATAGCTCAGACTCAAAGTGCTCTTCTATATTTATCTAAGAAGCGAGCCCAAGGCTCGGCCCTCCGCTCCTGAATGTTGTCGACTTTCATCTCCGCAGGTTGATGTTGGAGCTCTTAGCCGCGGTGAATACGGAGCACGTTGGCTGCAGTCATTCAGTCTCTTATCTCTGCACTATAATGAGTGTATCTGTGGATCGCTGAGCCTCGGGGCTCTCTGCCTGGCCCACTCATAACGAGGCCATCATGACTGTATCAGTGTGTGAGAGGAAGAGAGGCGGTCTTTGTGTGGCCATGTGCACGGCAGCTGTTGCCATGGCAGTCGGCAGCAGGGCGGTGACTCGTCGTCCAGCTCCGTGTTCCGTCTTCTTACGTAAAGATGGAAACAAATGATCTCATCTACATCGCTGTAATTGCAGATTACTTTTCTGATTATCGAAAACAGCCATGACACTACACAGTATTCACACTATCTGTATACATGTCAGTCACACACCTCCACCAGTAAGCCCACCTGTGTGTGTTTCCTCCAGGTGGAGGGCTCCAGTCGTCCTGACCTGGCCTTGTTCCTGACCAAGTACCTGATGATGCTGATCGTAGGAATCCCCTCAGTGTTTTGGGTCGGCAGTAAGAAGACCTGCTTCGAGTGGGCCAGCTTCTTCCACGGCAAGAGACGCAAAGAGTACGTACTTTACACACTGATGTTGTTTCTCACAGCGCTATTGATCCGTGCGTTACACTGCTTCAGCTTTACAGGAACTAATTATGAACACACGCTGCTAAATGTAAAATGAAACATCAAGGTTTCATGTTTAAACTTTTGTCTTGATACTTTAAGATCCAGAAGAATGAGAAGCGTTTCATTTCTTTGTGGTGATAAGTAGATCGAACTTATTATAGAAACTACGACTGCAGTCGTATGCTTGATGCTTAGTATCCATGGTTACGGTTCGAGTGAAAGTTTTAGTGAAACTTTTAACTTCTCATCATCTAATCCGTCTGTCAGTGTCGTCACTTTCTGACCGGCAGCATTTGTAGCTTTGAGCTTCTGAGAGAAAGAAGTGATGACTGTGTGTCATCATGTTAAAACCATCAGCAGGAATCCGACCAGCTCACTGGCCGTCAGGTTCCTGTCACCCTGTCAGTGACGAGACCCGGACAGGAGTCTAACTTTACATTAACCCTGATGAAACGTACTCGTCTCTGTATCTTGTGTATTACGTGTGTGTGTATATGTGAGGCTTTGTGCGGCTTGCTGGTGAACACAGGCCCTTCTCCACACTCACTCCCCTCCCCTCCAAACTCAGAGCATTAACCCCCTCTCCCACCGCCTGCTCCACATACTCCTCCATCCTCTTCTACCACACCCATCGCCCCACCGTCTTCCCCCTGTCCCTCCCCACCCTCCTGCGTCTCTCCCTGCCCTCACCTCCCATCTCCTCCTCCTCCTCCCCCCTGCCCTCCTCTGTTCCTCACTGCAGCGGAATGGTCAACGAGAGCCGGCAGGTGCTCCAGGAGCCCGACTTCGCCCAGCTGCTACTCAGGGACTCCAACACGCCCATCGTGAGGAAGTCCCGGGGCACATCCACCCAGGGGACCTCCACCCACGCCTCCTCCACTCACCTGGCGATGCTGGACGAGCCGCCCAGCGGTAGCACCAGTCGGGCCGGCTCCGTCCGCAGCGCCCGCTCCAAGATGAGCAGCTACCACGGCAGCCTGCACCGACACCGAGACGGCAGGTGGGTGTTCGGACGAGGCTGCTTCCCACATTTAGAATTCTGCAGACATTCACCTCCTGACCAGAGCTCTTGTCCTTCTCCATCCCAGATACAACGGCTCCAGTTTCCGGGCTATAGATGACCGCATGCCCTACGGAAGCATGCCCCGCCTCAACGACCAATCCCAGTCGAGACACTGCAGCACCAATCGCCTGGACAGCCTATCGAGACACGGCTCCACCCAGAGACTGGAGAGCCAGTCACGCCACAGCAGCATCAGGGACCTCTGCTCCTCCACCCAAGTCGTCCTGGGTGTCCCTGGCAACGGGATTCGCAGGGTGCTGGAGGAGGACGCCGCCTGAACACATCAAACCCGGATGTGTGGATGAGAGGAAGTTATAGAAGGAGAGAAGAATATTCTGTTTTTCCCAGGAAGCTGAAGAATGTGCAAAGATCTACTTGACAGAGCAGCGACCGCTGCGTCCCGCCGGCTCCGTGGGGCCGGAATCCAGCCAACTGTGGATTGATGCCTTAAAAATGTCCTCAGCTTTACATGACCTTACTAGCTGATCCCAAAAACTGACATTTAAAATGAGTCTGGTCCACAATGGAGTTTCTGAGTGACTGATTTTTAAAAAAAAAAAGAAAAGACTTGTAGACTTCTGAGCCGGTCAAGAAAACTGTGACCAACCCAGGAAAGACGTCACTGGATTGTACGTCCTTTTTTATTGTTTGTAGGTCTCTGACAGGATTTGAGTGATAAAGCAGGGTACTTGCTTTGAAGACTTACTGGCTCCTTGCGGATGATTTTGCACCTGTAGAGCTCCTGATGCTCCCATGTTTCATGTCAGATCAGGAGCAGTTGGCCTTTATTGGAGCAGCAGGGTGGATCCGTTCTCATTCACTCCTCTGCATGTCGTTTCAATGTCTTCACGTCCGAAATCCCTTCATTCTGAACATTGTCACACTTGTCTAGTCTTAAGGAGAGAATAATGTGAGTGATAATAGGAGGGAAAATGTCTCCTTCCATGTTGAATGAAAGGGCTGAAACACGGGAACAGAGCTGAACCCAAACTCCTGCCTTACAGTGTGAATCGAGACGATAGTGCGACTTTACCGCTCTTAAACTAGTCCAGTTCTGATTAGCGTGTCCTTGTATAGCTCCTGTACACGTCACACCCGAATCTCCTCTCACGGCAAAAATGTGTGCATAGATGTACAAAACAAACTTCTGTGGGTTCATTTGTGAAATTTTGTAATAAAGTTTTTTATACAAAAAAGTGGAGTTTTGTTTCCGGGCAGAAGAAATGACGACACAGTGACACACACGGTGTGTATTTGTAACAGCCCTCCGCTTTATTGAAATACATCGGAGTCAGGTTAATATAATGAGTTCTCCACATAAGTGTGGCAGCCAGTTCCATACATTATTTTTTGTTTTGACCTTACACCTTAAATACTTTTGTGCAAAAAAGAATCTACATCACCTGTAGTGGGTTATCCTCAGTAAAACGCCCAAACCGTTCAAAAAAGAGCAAGTCCAAGTAAAACAACAAACCGAAAAACAAATGATTACATCTATAACATGCAAAACTGTACAAATTATTACAAAGCAATCCTAGAAAAAAACAAAAACAAAGTGTAATATGATATGAAAGAGCAAAATAATATCGAAGGTTCTGTAGATAAGACCTCACTGAAATGCAAAGGCGTTTGAATTTTTTCCAGATTTTCTTCCTCTGTAATGTTCCCACTGTGGCACCTGGCACCCTGAAACCTTTTCTTCCACATCTCGGTCCTCACCACCCTTTTCTCTCCCCGCTGTCTCCACCCGACTCACATCTACACTACAGCCAGAATCATGTCTGCCATCCATCCATTCAACAGAACTCTCAACACAACTCGTTTTCATTAAAATTCATTGGTTCTTACATTTTCCTGAGTTTCTCTTCCTCTCCCTTAACTAGGATCATTTTTGTACAATAACGGCCAATAAAACACCCAGCTCAGAAAGTCTCCTCACCCCCAGATAATACATGCCACACTCCAGGAACTGAGTATAATTGCTAGCTTAAAAAGTTTCTTAAAGGTTGCCGTTTGGAATAAAAGCAGCTTAGTTGCACTGTGGTGCTCGAACCCTCTTTCTCTCTCTCTCTTCATAGAAAATGGAAAACTGCAAAACACTTGGAATGGGTTGTTTACGGAGACGTCGTAGTGTTTTAACAGGGGGATCGGCAGGAATGACCACCAAGTATTTGTTTGTTTCCCTTTCGAACGAATAAGATAACCGGAATAATCTGGAGGTTTGTCACCTGAATAACCTTTAGCTTCAGACACCTGCTCTTCCAGAGGGGGGCCGGGCTCCTCGAGGAGCCTCTGATAAAGAATAAAGACAAAGCACACGTTATAACCCGGCTAGATTTAGTGTTTAAGGACAGCTTGAGACTGTGCACATTGTTCCATAACATGTTAGACCACATTTTGCCTTTGCCGAGCGTTTCCTCGAGTCACGATCGGAGCTGACCGGAGGTCTCAGGCGTTTTGGCTGTGAATGCAGACGGATACTTTCCATCCTGCCTGGAGGGGGGCGGAGGAATCCAGACAACGGTTGTTTGACACCAAAGCGGTTCATCGTAGTGTTTTACATTCTGGTTTTGTTGGATCATGAGTTGTACAATTCTTCTCAATGAACACATCATCCAAACATTCTTCAGAATAATCAAAGGCTGCGAGGAAGACTACGGAAAGTCAGTCTTTCTCGTCCGTTTTAGGTAAAAAAAGAAGGATTAGAAGGATTGATTGACAGGTCTCAAAGTGGATTTGGAAAGAACTCTTTTGATTGAGCGTTCAGAGCTCGTAGAGTCGGAGGAGGATGAGGAGCGGGACAAGGCATCTGCTGCATAAAAACACCACGTCAGCGTGTGTGTGGATACATGTGATGTGTTCACTCTACAGTACAGGCAGTAGTGTCCATCCGTACAGTTACTTCACTCAAATGCAAACCAAGTGGGGAGGAAAAAAAAAAAAACACACAACGTGTGTCAGACATAAAATCTAAAATCAATCAGTAAAAAAAAGAAAAGTGGTTTAAAATGGCTTTCATGTGAATAAAACCCCAAATCACTCAAAAGAAAGGAAAATAAAAGTCAGAGGATTTTTTCCGCTAAAGTATTTTCCTTATCATATATTACTCTCTACTTTGAACCTATGTACATTATTGTGACGGGAATCTGCGAGTTGGTCAGTTTGGTTGTTCAGCCTACGCTACAATGGAGGACACGTCCAGGAGCGCCGGATGACATCACTCCCACCGGAACAATGAGGAAGAGAGTAGCGCAGAGAGGCCGTGATGATGTCACACGAGTCGGCAGGAACAGCCGCTCTGTTAACGCTGTTGGTAGCTTTTTGCTGAAAGTATTATAGTCACTGCACTTAGTATCATGAGCAAAAAAAAAAAATGTTCCTTTCTCTTTTATTACATTTGCAAGTTATGCAGCTTCTGACACCCGAAGAGAAAGCATAAGAGTTAAATGAGGAGCTGTGGGGGTTAAACTCCACCCGGCTCCCTTTCCTTGTCTAAGATTGATAAATAAATTAAAATACTGTCCCCTAAAACCCGAAGGGCATATGTACAAGTACAAATCATTTTCTTTCCACAATAATTCTCTTCTGTTTTTGTTGCATGTCGAGGTGTCGAGTCTCTGAGCGAGTTGAATCTCATCAGGGGGCTTCGAGTGCTGCTGACAGTGTCGGTAAAAAGAGCCGATAGGGGGGTTTCATTCCTATATCATACGCTCTCTTCAGAATAAACACATGCACACACGCTGGCAAGAGCATAGAGCTTCTCTCAAGCACACAGACGCACTCATTTGCACCCTCACACATCAGCACCCGCGGGTACACCACCTCTCGTTTTGGAAAACCCTCCCACCAGAACTTCCCCTCATAGAGACGACACTCTTCTTTGTGTTGCCGTCCGACTTCAAAGTTCGCTGAGAGACAAGTCGAGGTTGTAAAAGGAGTCGACGGGGGACAAATGTTCATCAGGGGACAGCGGCAGACAGGAGGTGCAGTTCTCTGGGCAGTGAGGGGGGAATAGTTCAGAAAGGATGCGAGAGGCCGCAGTGGAAGAGGAGGAAGAGGAGGAAGAGGGTTTGGAGTCCTGTGCTGTCGGTTGGTTGGTAGGTGGGGATGTTTGGGCGGCTGGCGGGGCTCATGTATCCCAGCCCATCCGGTCTGTGCTCTCCAGGGACAGGGACTTGGTCTTGTGTGGGGAGGCCGGACTGGGGGGGCTGCTGAAGGTGGAGCTGTTGGAGGCTGTGGAGTGACGGGGGGAGTCAGAGTCCTAGAGAGGAGAGGAGAGAGGAGAAGAGGAGGAGAGAGGAGAGGAGAGAGGAGAGAGGAGAGAAGAGGAGAGAAGAGGAGAGAAGAGGAGGATGAGGTCAGGAAAGACAACAGAGGGGAAAAATAGAAGAATTAGAACATGACTGAACTGTGATTCAGGGAGCTGGAAACTACAGTGATTCCTGTGGTCTCTCTCTCATCGGGCTCATTGTCGGTCATAACTGAGGATGATTCTCTCGCATACTAATGAGCTGTTTGGGATGGAGGGCAGATGTGAAGCCAGATTGAAGCACACCGCTCCCGCCCCCACCTTGTCTTCCACTACATTCCACATCATCAGCAGAGAAATTGCTCAATTGACCAGAACTGATGAGCTGGAGGAAAACAAACATGTGCAGGGCAGATGTGGGTCGACACTAACACTGTAAGACACATCCGCTATGACCTATGAGTGATCCTAATAATTATACAACATTCTAATAACCTGTTTAATCACTGAACACAGAATTTGGATCATCCAGAGGGCTATGGATGCTGCCATGTGTATATAGGATTATCTACACAGCTCAGTGATAATGAATGCAGATGGGGTTTGTAATTATCTCGTGTCCACTTCACCGACCGGATCCAGTTTGACGGACTGCAGTCGTCTCCTGTTTGGACCCAAAGTAAACTTGCACAAACACATGTGACTTGTAAAACAGCAACAAACACAGCCACCACGGTGTCTCAGTCTACAGTCACAGACTCACACTCGACATTTGGATCTACTGTGAGAAAGAAACCTCAGCAGTGTCTCTGCACACACATACTAACACACACACACGCCTTTCACCAGTAAATGTAGATGGGCAGTTGCACTCTGAATCATACGGGACTGTTGCTCTTCAGAACTCGTGAGAGATCCTGTGCGTGTTTTGGGA
>CAAKHC010018821.1:24479-50359 GCA_901007825.1 Macroramphosus scolopax
GACATTTGGATCTACTGTGAGAAACAAACCTCAGCAGTGTCTCTGCACACACATACTAACACACACACACGCCTTTCACCAGTAAATGTAGATGGGCAGTTGCACTCTGAATCATACGGGACTGTTGCTCTTCAGAACTCGTGTTTTGGGAGAAGCACTGCCCAGCTACATTGCCTCAGATCTTTGTCCATACTGCTGCAGATGTGCGTCAGGATCCACTGCAGCTGTTCTTCTGTATCACTCCCCTTCTAATATCCAATCAATGTCATTTACAATCGGAGTCATTTTCCGGTGTTACAGAGGGAACATGGCTGGTGGAACCTGAGCACGGACTGCACAGAGTACATATTAGAAACGTTACATCACTACTGGTGCTCTGCACTGGACAGCTGGTGGTAAGAAAGACGGGCCGGCTGTCGGGGAGCCGGACGGTAGCAGCATGCTCTGTGACTGGCTGAGCGGGCGGCGGTGAGAAGAAGTATGTCTGAGCAGCAGCGTTGCACAACTAAACACTAATAGCACAGGCCAGGTAACGGACAGCTGATGAGTCTCCGGTGAAACATGTGACAAGCCAGCCGATGCTGCTAACATGACGGGGCGGTAATGGTACAGCGAGGGGCCGTGGGACAGCAAACTGTTACGGGTCTGCATGTTTGTGCATTGAACACACATCACGCTAACAATGTGTGCTAACAAATATACACAAAATACACACTACACGTGGACACATTCAGGGATACAGTGTTGTCAGTTGTGTGTCAGGTGCAAGTCGTTGCAGCTGTTGACATTACCTTCATCTTACTAAGCAGGGTCCTTAAAGCCCTTTTCAGATCGGGGGTCTTCTCCGACGGCGAGACTGCCTGCCACTGCAGAGGAGAGTTCAGACTCAGCACCCAACCCACAGACAACATGCTGGGGTGAGGTGGAGGGGGCAGGCTGGGCACAGCTGGGTGAGGGTGGAGGGAGGCAAGAAATGGGGCGCAATGGAGTTGACAGCATCCAGGCTCAAAGGCCGTAAGGAGGATGGATGCCACGAGAAGGATAGCGGGTGGTTTGAGAGGAGGTGGGTGGATGGAGGTAGAGGTTGCTCAAAACCACAAAAACTGCTGCAGTTTAGTTTGCATGAGGAAATGTCGCAGCAGGGTTAACTATGTTCTACACATCAGGAACTGACTAGGTGCTAAAAGGTTTTTGTCGTTGAACAAGCTGATAAAGAGACGTGGAACAAAGGTCAGAGCAACAATAATAAGTAAGTGAAGGCACCACGGGCAGGTCAGCTGTCTAGATTGGAGGATGGGGGGAGGCCAGAGGCCTGAGTGAGCGGAGTTCACTAGGAAGCTGCAGAAGTATGACATCACAGGGGCCGAGGAACCAAGTGGGATGAGGTGAGGGGCCTGCACGCAGAGGCAGGGATGTTTGTGACGGATGGGAGGGAGGGAGGAGCTCTTCAATGGGGAACAATGGGATCGTTTTTATAGATTCAAGAACTTCATCTCCACATTTCTACAGTCACATGACAAGTAGACAATTATGATTTGAATTAACACAGTGATGTGTCAACCATAACTCTGCATCCAAATCTATAAACAATCTGCCCAATCACATTCGACCTGAGAGTTAACAAAGAATGGACGTTCAATACCACATCAACCGTTTCTCAAACTCTTCCTCTAATTTCCAGTCAATCGACCACACGTGAAGCTGCTCTGGAAATCTGAATACATGTACTAACCTCTCTGTCGAACTGGGAGAGGGGAGCATCACCACAGTCCATGCCTCCTCCAGAGGACAGGGAGCTCTCGGAAGGAGAGGTCATGGTTTGGCGTTTGGATCCGTAGCTCCCGCCTGACAGCTCCCTGCGCAGCGCGCTGCCATTCTGAGAGGACGAGCCTGGGAAGACGGGACAGATGCAGGAAGTCAGGTGGAAGCACAGGAAAAACAAACCGTCCAGCGGAGAACAACTGATGGAAGTGTCTGCCGGGACTCACGTATGCCCAGTCCACTGCTGGCGCTCATGGACCGACCTGGCTCGCCCCGGTTCTTGGTGATGGAGGGGATGCTGACCGAACCGCTGAAGCCTGCGCGGCTCTCCTGAACACGGACGTTCTGGTTTAAGCACCCAGAGAACAAACACACACAAACACAAGACAGAGTGCATAGCAGGGGAAAGGAGTGAGGACGGGTGCACAGTGACAGACACGACGTGTCAAGCTCACACAACACATACTGCATGTATGTGATGAACATTAGCCAGGGGAACATGCATGCACAGTCTCTCAACTAATATACAAGCAGGTTTTCTGGTGGAGGTCAGGAGATCAGTGGGCTCAACAGGGTGAAGGACAAGGACTGGGGGGATGTATTCTACTCAGGTTTTCAATGCAGCCTATAAAATGAGGGAAAACATTGAAACCGCACAACTTTCTCAGCTCAGATCCGAGTGTTTGCATGCTTCAGTATGTGTGTGTGGCAGCCGCTAACACAGCCAGGTCTGCAGGAAGCTTCGTCTGAGTGACAGCATGTACAATGTGCTGGTGTATGTACCATCGGCAGGTCTTTAAGGATCTGGATTCCGTCCCCTGGTCCCATATGGGCAACATGGTTGAAGTTGGTGGGGTTGGATATGAGCTTGTTCCTCATCTCTGGATCTCGCAGCATCTCTCTGGAGTCACAAGTACACAGAGAAAATCATGAGTTCAAGTGTAGAGAGACTGGGTAAACCCAACATATGCTCTTAGTCCCCGACATTCATTAGATGGAAGATGCAGCAGAGAAGAGTGTATATGATGGTTTCTATCGACTGTCAGTCGTTCCTCTAAAGAGTTTAAATAATAAGTTTTATTATTAGTTTTATTTTATGAGCTTTCGCAATGTCAGTGAAAAACAAGAGTGATAATAATAAGACATGATGAAGATAAGACCACCTGAGAGACAATAAATAGAAGTGAGAACAGAGTTGGAAGCAGAGAAATGTGCTGCCTGATGTGCAAGTGAACTACCTCCTCTGCTGAAGTCGCTCTTCCTCTGGCACCCTGAAGGAGAAGCGTCTCTTATTGTTCATGCTGCGTACCATCTGCTTCCTGCTGTTGTCTGATGTCTCCGGGACGACCAGCTCATCGCCCTCTGGAGGATCACAACAAAGCCACATGCGTGTTTACATCACTGACTACAAAGTATTGCAGATGTACACACACATTGCCTTCAGTTGGGTTTTGCTACCAAACACTGCAGAAGAACAGAAACCTGCCGGATGATCCAGACTGAGGATGTGATGCTGATACATCGTCTTTACATTTCAGACCACGATGGATAGCACACTTACCAGCCATCTTGTTTCTGAAGTAGATGAGTCTGACAGTTTCCAGTCCCAGCAGGTTCAGGGAGCCGTCGACATTCAGAGGCCGCACCTGCACAGAAATAACACACATCTCTCATCAACATTACAACTGATCCTCACTGACAAGTTATCTGAAGTCATAGTTATTTTATCCACAAGGTGGAGCCAGAGTTGCGGGACAACTCTGAAGCTTCAGTTAAGTTACAATCACCAGCTCTGACCTTCTTAAGAGGGATGGTCTGAATCCACTCCATGGTGTTGACGTCAAACACATCCACGCCGTTCTCACTGTACACCGAAAGGTAGGGGGCGTTGTAGCCTGAAGAAAATAAGATTAAGTTAAAGTCTCTGGTTCTGTATTTTATCCAAAACCTATATCAGCATCTCAATTCCACTTACAGGCGGAGTTGGGTACAGCTGGCCACATCAGCTCCTGCTGACGTGACCTGCGGCCCTGAGAGTCCACATACACTCCGATGGAGCTGAAGCACAGCAGAAGCTCCTTGCTAGAAATTTCCACAGCGCAGAGGGCGTCCAGGTTCTGCTGGGGGATGAAAGCCAGGGTGTGATCCTCATGGTGGAGCAGGCTTACTGGAGACATGTCCCCGTGGACACTGAAGAGATTCAAACACATTTCATCAATGACGATCAACAAATGACAGAAACCAGAGAGATGAAATCAAAATTGGCACTGAGAACTACTAAAGGAGCGTAACTACTGTATGTAGGTGAGTTGATAAACTGGTAGAGTACCTGTAGCGGGTGAAGCCGGAAGAATAGCCCACATAGAGACGCTCACTGAGCAGGCCCATCCACTGGACAATCCCCGGGGCCTGCAGCTCCCGCAAACGACGATGGCGTGTCTTGCTCTTATTCACCTGGAATGCAGGAAGACATATTGGATTTAAATTTTTGAGGAGTGTCTAAACCACTAATGCAGAGCAAATGGAGCTGCTAGAGAGGACAGACAGCTTCCAGGTGAATGAGTTCAAGTCAAGTGGATGTGTGCAAGGATTTGAGAAGTGTTTGCGGACCTCGTAACATATGACTTGTCTCTTCATGGCCATGCAAAGGCAGGTGAGCGAGCCGTTTCGGACAGGGCCGGAGACGATGGTCTGGCAGCCCTTGGTGTCTCCCAGCTTGAAGGAATCGATCTCACGGCCATCCAGGGCCTGCGTTGGGATGAGGCGGACATGGCGGTTCCTGCCAGAGATGACGGCCAGCAACTGCTCCTGGGGGATGAGGTCGACGTGGTGCACCTTCTTATTGTCCCCCACTCTGATTATTTCTGAGGATGGATGAAAAGAGGATGAGTGAGGAAAAGCAGAGCAGAAGATATACAGGCAGTTTTGGGAATGACATGGGAAGAGGTCGACAGTTAGCCACCTCTCTCCATGAAAAACTGATTTAAACAGCATTACGCAAAATAAACTATTAGACGAGAAGAACGGAGACCCGGGCTTCAAGTGGATCTTACCATCTTTGGTGACATGGATGACAAAAAGGCCTTCCTCGTTGCCCAGGGCGACACGCTCATGATCTGCAGGCAGAACAAAAGAACATTCATTTCAGAGCCAGACAGGGGACAGAAGAGGGGCATCCTGTTGAGGAAATGTTCCAGTCCGTTAACTTCTATTTTCATAACAGGGTGATCGCTGAACTGAAGGGCCCAGATAGTTCCTCAGATCTAATTGGTTGTCTATGAATTGAGCCGGAAGCCACTGAGGCAAACTGATGCCAAACAGATATGAGGATTCAGATGTATCTGGAGCAGCAATCATCAGCCACAGATACACAGAGAACGGTATTAACAGAGGGACAGGATAGGAAGATGAAGACATGGTGAAAGGACGGTGGACATCTGGGACGTTAATGCCCTGCAGTCTATTTACAGTAACTTCCTACATATTTAATTTCTCTGATTCACACCTATGATAGCAGCAGATTGTGTTGTCTTGATGAGCGGTAGCGTGCTGTCGTAGGCCTCCTTGGGGACGTAGACGAAGCGTTCCTTGAGCTTGTTCTTCTTGAGGATGCGGTGGAGCTCGTTAAGAAGACCCACCCACTTGTTCCTCTCCTGGTCGCTATCAGCCAGGATCAAGATGGAAGGCTTGTGGTTGCTGGAGGGAGACAGCTGCGACGCCGTCACCTGAGGGGAAAAAGGACGTTAAACATTAGATTTTATGTCTAACGTTTTTAGTTGTTGATGTTTCTCTGCCCACAGCAACCAGGACTGATTCCAGGTCACTAAGAGATTAAATTACAATCTCTATTGATTGCTGTTACAGGTCTGATCATTTCCCTCAACAGTTGGCCTTGAAGAGAATTAGTGGAGGAAATTATATTTCAAGGTTAATGTTTGATGCAGCTTTGTTGTAGCTGCATAAAGTGTAGCAACGGTATTGAGTAGGACGTACTCTGAATATACAGGGGATGTCTTTGCGGCTGGCGTGGATGACATCAGAAGCCAGAACAGAACTGACTGAGAATTCTTCGTCCCTGGATGAAGGAATGAGAACAAGGTTAGACATCACTTTTAATGGTATTCACAGTCCAATCATTTATTAGTCTATTCATAGAAAATTATTTTTGAGACATTAAAATGTCCCAATGCCCGAGGTGGTCTGTAAATGTGTGACTCAAACGTGGAAGACATCCAAGTCAAAGAGGACAACATAGAGCTAATCAGTTACTTAAATTCATCAACTCTGGTATTCATGCCAACACATCGTGGTTCTCTTACCTCATGTCTATGACCTGGCTGACAACTACACTCGGCTGTGTTGCTTTTCCTTCTCCCAGTTCATAGAGAAACAGTTTGAAGTCACACACCACGGCCATCGCCCTCTGCCAGCCCTTCTTCACCCCTGTCGGTTTGGGCACCTACAACACAGGTTACACAGTTAGGACAATAGGACACCTGAACAGAGGCCAAAGCGTTTGACAAAAATAACTCCTACTCCAGTTCTTCACGATAGAGTTCAGAACTTTATCAATACAACAGATTGATTCATGGGACATCTGTACTTGAGTGTCCCTCGAAAGACAACAAAGTCTCACTCACCCTGACGTGCCCCTCATACGCAGTACCGATACCCCTCTGAGGGTCGATACCCAGCGGCCCCTTGGTCTGATCCTGTGGAACGGGACACACAGCTGGAGCCTTGTCCGCGCATGTTACATGGCAGGAGAAGTTACACACTGGAAGAGGACGCAGGAGGAGACAATATGGAGATGGATCAGAGGTTTGATGATCAAACTGGCATTTTACTTTGTTAGCACGAGTGTGTCATACAGTTCCAGTTTATGATTTTAGAGTCCACCCACTGTGTTGTCTTGCTCCAACCTCTACATCCCCTTTGCTTACCTTCACAAGTACAACCTTGGCGTATGAGTCCCACCATGAGGGAAGTGCACTGGTTACACTTGGTGGGCGTGCTGAACGACTTCACCACAAACTGATGTGCTTTGGGCTTTTGAGAGTAAACACAAACAAGAAAGAAAATGTGGTTATAAACCTTAGAATGAGTTTGATCGTGGCAATTACTAACAAAGTGCGACTCCACGGGTAACTGTCTAACCTTAGGTGAGGAGCGACCGATGCTGCCGTACCCTCCCGATCTCATGGTGGGGGTCTGAACTGTGCGAGGAGGATGGTCTATCAGCTGCGTGACGGAAAACACAGAAACAAAGCAGAGACAGAAATTAGCAATGCATGACTTGGCTAATAACGATGCAGGGTCAATATTCCAGGCTAGGACAAGAGAAGTGAAGAACGTGACAGCAGTTAGAGCTGGCATTAAATACACTCCAGTAAGTCCGGGAAGTATCAACATGCGTCTCCCAAAGGTTCAGTCACTGGTCACCACAGCATCATTACAAGTGCAGTTTAATGTTCTCTACTCGGTTTCAGAATTCTACATTTTAACATCTACATTTTGTAGGAGGACGTCAATATTGATTGTTTCTGATGGACAAATCTGCAAATCATCTCTGTCCGGCCTTGTCTGACAGAATCTTGAGGGACATTAAAACGAACAAGACCCGACTCTCAGTCTGGATCCTGATGGTAACGTAAAGCACCGTATTCAACAACAGTCTGAAAAGCTCAAGCTAAGCTCAATTTAAGTTGAAGTCGACTGGCAGCCTCAGTGTTCTTCTACTTATTGTTGCACTGCTGCCTCTTGCATTTCTCCTTAATTGAGTTACTTAGAATTCACATGACCAGCAGACAGCTTCAGTATTGTCTTGCTCTGAGTACCACTTCCTCAAATTGAACTGGCCTGGGAAAGATTTTTTACCCATTTTATTTGCTCCTCCACATATCAGACAGACATACCATGTTTCTGACAGATGCTCCCAAAGTTAAGTTAAACTATCACCATAAGTTCTGCCCTGATGTTCTGGCTTTTCATTTCAGCCTGCAGCAGATGCGGTGGCCTAAAGACCAAAACACCTGAGTTACTCGCCCACATCAAGTGACGACTGTCTTACCTCTATGGGCTCAACATCACTAGCCATGGAGGGTGAACGTGAGCGAGACTTGAGGTGTGACTTGGGGTCGTCTTCCCGTGATGGAGTGTTGGAGGGGGTGAAGTTATCCACAGAGTCAACCTGATGACAGGAAGAAATGAAGAGGAGGATGAGAGGAGGAAGGGAAAGAGGCACTTACTGATAGTTGAACCAAAAATACAGCATCCATGCTCAGGGAGACGGGAGGGAACCAGAACACATGGGGAACATAAACTAATACATTCTGTGGTCACATCCATTGGACCTTGAGAGCTACATATAAAAAACGGACCACACCCTCAATGTACAACATGTATAATAACATGAAAACACAGGACAGCCCAAGGACCATGCTAATTTGTGACACCGCAAGAGTACACCAAACACCATGCATGGCAAGTCACAAAGCTACACTGAGAAATAAAAAGGAGAAATGCACTGTGCACACAGCCAGCGCATGTAGCAGTATCCATTATAACTGAAACACAAACACTCTAACCCACTCATGCCTTTGATAACACACCCACATCACAAAAAAGCTGCCATGCAACAGTAAACGTACACAGAAAAAAAACACAAATTACACATGAACATGATGAGCACATTTAAAGAGGCTCAATGAGAGCGTTCAGAGCGCAGTGATGGTGCTTACACGTCTGCCTTTGCTACCTGGACCAACGGATGGTGAACGCTTCAGTGGCAGGAAGGGAGGCAGAGAGTGGCAGAGACACAGAGATGAGTGAATACAAGGTCGACTGTCTAATAGAGCTGAAAACACACATTTAAATAGACTGAAAGACAATCTGTTATTATTATTATCATTCATCTACTGTATGTGCACTGGGGTTCCAATGAAGGACTGAGTGAGGAGAGTGAGGATAGGAGCTAATGTACAGAAATACTCATGGGAGGAAACATTCGGGGAAAGTCAGGATGGAGCACAGCGGCTACTCGATGTTAGTTATTGCCAGACTATTAGGATGTGTATGAATGATCTTCATGTACCGAGTTCTCTCGAAGGTCATAGCACTAGAAAGCAAGCGCAGAGCCAATCACACAGCTCTCTAGTCTACGATGACTAATCAGAACCTGCATATCGCACTGCAAAAAATGCCAATCCTTACAAGTGCCTACATTAATGTGAGGTGTCATATAGTTTAAGATAACTTCACTCTCTCCAGTATGATTGATACTTAGTGAATATATGAGATTCTTAAAGAATTCATGTTGACACAATGTCATGTAGCACTGAAAAACAACTGATTTTTCCTTTTTGTTTTGATGTAGGATTTCCACCTTAAGAGGACAGGACTGACATTTGATGCAGAGCATCGACTCTTCCTCAGAGGCTAACACGCACAGACGCACACGTCTTCCTCGGGTAGTAAATATGCTCACGGTCCTAACGTCATACAGCTACTGGTGCATACACAAACAAGAACTTCTGCCTAACCAAGAGAAACTTACGTCTTCCCAAAACTCAATTAAAGAGGAAGAGGAGGAGGAATAAGAGTCCTGGTGTACCAGAGAATGAAGCAAGGAAACAACCAAACAGATAAAACAAAAATAAAAATCTGTAAACGTCACGTGAACAAAGGTGATTAAACCAGGGGGACAAAAGCAACAAATGAAAGATGAATTAAATTCAAGACAAACGTTATGCGGACTGTTAAAGATCTTAATGTTTCCTTCTGTTAATCTAGACTGATATAAAGTAGCTAACCTACAGCTGGATAAGCTCCAACTACATTTTTTTCGCCTGTTAGCTGATGAATACTCACATCAAACTGGTCGAGGGCGGAGGTGGGGGCGTTGAGGAAAGCCAAGAAGGAATTCTGGGAATCTTGGTGCTTGACACCTGCAGACACAGAACAAATAATACAATCGTGGTTAAGTACGTGATATTAAAACATCAAAGGGTGACTTAAACAAAATGGGTCACAGGACTGCTTCTAAGAAGTGCCGATGTTTCATATGACCTCAGTAACAATACGTGTTCATGCACACAGCACATGATTTTATTGCTCAAATATGGGTGCTGATGCAAAACCCTCTAATTTGGATCCATGGTTGTAGTAAAACCCTCTTTACGATAATCTCTGAGGAAAGGAGGGAGTTGTTTTATTTGTATGTATTTCAGTCGCTTAATGCCATTTAAGAGCAATGTGCTCAATGTACTTTAGGTCTACTAACTCTGACAGTATCATGCAGTAGTAGTGATGGAAACAGTGTCTTATACATCTTGTCACATCTAATGATCAATTTCATATCAGCACTTTAGAGGCCACAGAGAGTGAATATGTGTTTTCAAGTACCACAATGTTCTTTGCGTGTCTGGTAACTGATCATAAAACAAAAGAGCTACTTTATTATTTTCACTCATACCTCTGCGTAGCCGCATTTCCTCCGTCTCCTTCTTCAGCCTGTCGATCTCTGCCAGGAGGTCCTGGTTTTTACTCTCCGATTCCTGCAGTTTACTGGTGGATGAGGGACAGACATTCAATTCCAATACACAAATAGAAGTCAAATGTTTTCCAGTGAGAAGGAATAGAAATCTACATGGTCAAGTTTTCATACCAGTCTGTGGAGATGCTGTTGGCCTTGACCTTGTTCAGTTCATCCTGGATACTCTGCTTGGCCTTGATCTCAGCATCCAGGGCCGACTGCAGCTCAAGACGGGCCGACATGTCCAACTTGGCAAAGCGGCGCATCTTCCACGGCATGTCCTGCAACAAAGAGGTAGAATAGGACTTAACTCAAAAATGTCACAGAATGCCAATTAATAATTGACACCAAACATTAATTAAGTAGGAAAATGCAACTCATTCGTAATGTTTCATGATCACATAATATTTGTGATATTGTGCCATTTAAGAGCAACCACAGTTTGTGTGCATGTGTGCTTTTGTGTGTGTGTGCATGGTGTTGTGTTTTACCGTGGCTCTCGCTCCCAGGCTGGTGTTTCTTAATCCCTCGAGCTCTTCTGTCATCTTAGTTGCCAGAGCCTGCAAATAGCCTCGAGCATCCTTCTCATCACTCACCCTATGGCAAACACAAAAAAAAACACATGTATCAAAACACACAGATCATGCTATACACACATGACGCTGCAAAGATCTAATTCAAACATACAAGCCGGATACCTAAAAACTGATCGACCCATTTTCAATCACACACACATTAACACCACTACAGTGTGTTCAGCCATTTACAGTACAGACGTCCTTTAGCAGGAGAGACGAATAGCAAACACACTTAAAGTAACAGCTGCCATTAAGACAAAGTTACATCACTGCTCAGATCTTGTGACCCAATTACAGACTTGCTATTGCTTCCACATCAATAATCGCAAACACAGACAGACATGGAAACATGTTGAGCCGTCAGGAAGCACAATAAACACAGTTTCTGACTCAAATACACACAGAATCTTTCTGTTCACTCCCCAAAATAAACAAAGGAGAACAGTTTGTCATTTTGTATGTATGTACGTATGTTTTCCCTTTAGTAGCAGAACATTGCCACCAGAGGGCAACATAGATCACTGAACTCTTTAAGAGGAAATTCCAGACTCAACAATTGTATGTGCATGTTCGTGCGTGTGTGTGAGTGTGTTATGTGCGCTATGTGAGGACTTGCAGGCTGATCCAACAGAGGGAAGCCGAGCAGCTGGCGAGGTGTCAGCTGCAATGGGAAGTGATCTGAGCAGAGGGGAGGGTCCAGAGGGGAGGGTCCAGTACCTCTAAGATCTTCAGCGGTATGTGAAAAATGCTGCAGTTATACTGTGTGGTGGAACCAAATACTCTGATGGACCACATGAGAGTGTGTATATGTGTGTGATGGCTCAAAGAAAGATGATCAAGTGTTACGAACAGTTGAGAAAGTTACTGCATACCAGTGTGTATGTGGTTATGTGTGTGTATCTGTGTCTCACCACTGGATGATTTCTGTAATCTGGGCCTCCCAGTGAGCAACACTCTCCTTCTTGTCGGCCAGCTCTCTCATCTCGTCCTCCAGCTGCCGGTTGGAGCCAGTCACCTTCTCAAACATGCTTGACAGCTAGGAGAAGGCATATGCATAAGTTAAAATATAATCGCTTTAAAAATCAAATACAAAAAAAATCTGTCATTTGGAAGTGGAATGGATTCATTCACAAATAAACACAAAGATTTTACATTTATAGTATTGTAGTGCAACAGCAGGTGAACAGCCTCTGATTGGCAACATGCAAAGGCGCTGAGGGTCATTAGTGGGGCAACTGGTTCAAAATATATACATTCATTTATGTATTATTGAAGATTATAATCCCATTTTATGATCTGACTACCAGATACATTAAACCTACACACACTACTCTTTTTATGAACTTGTAAAATCAAAATAAAAGATGCGAAAACATGAAGTTGCTTTCTCTGCCATCGAATTAGCTCCAAATGTTGTTAGCCGCTGTGTTGAAGAGCAATGACATTACCATTTGGGCTGTCATGACAGTTTTGGGTACCACTAGTGTTTTAGCTGCTGTGCAGGCTAACGGCTATCAGAAAAGCCTACAGTAAACCAGCCAAGTGAGTGGGCGAGAGAGAGAGAGAGAGAGAGAGAGAGAGAGAGCGAAGGAGTAGAGACGTGGCCAGTGTCATAGCGGACAGAGCCAATGAGAGCATGTGATGATTAATAGTCAGCAGTTACTTTGCCTAACAGCGAAATCTGACTAACAATATCTATGTGTGGCTGGGACAGAAAAGGGGGAAATCAAAAGTGTTAAATAAACACTACAAATAAACCTAAGTTATAAATATGGTGACCATTAGTTCAGACAAGTTTCTATGGATGAAATGTCATTATAATATATAATGGACTTTCTATTATTCATTAGCTCATAGCTCTATAGTACCCTCAATCCATCCTAAAGTATAACTTCTCAGTACATGAAATAACACAATACTGTGCAGTGATAAG
This sequence comes from Macroramphosus scolopax, assembly GCA_901007825.1. NCBI lineage: Eukaryota > Metazoa > Chordata > Actinopteri > Syngnathiformes > Centriscidae > Macroramphosus > Macroramphosus scolopax. The sequence goes on from CAAKHC010018821.1 coordinate 37,285, forward strand.
TCTTATCACTACAGTTTCACCCACTTCCATATTCTGTATATTTCAGTGAAGTATTTTCTTTTATCAGTTGCAGACTTTAAAAACAACAAAAATATCTTATTCCCTATGTCAGAAAGTCTCCTACTGCTAAGACATTGTTTAAAATGATCTTCCCGGAGCTATTTCCAAAGTCAACAGAGTGTAATCCAGAGAGTCGTTCCATCTCACTGTGTAGGAGGCTACAGGGTGTTTTTATGAGGGATATTGAACAGTGATTTCTTTGGCACTGCCAGAGAAGAGGGGGCGGAGGGTGGAATGTGATGAAAGAGTGCGGGGCTGGCTCAGAGGGTTTACCTGGGGTTGGGGAGTTGTGGTCTTTCATACATGTGTTTTAGAGGGATAAACAGATCACTAAAGAGCCGAGATAGCAAGACAGAAATAATTGAAGCAACAACAATGAAGAACCTGATTTTAGACTCTTGTGAGAGATCTTTGTTTTACTTGTGTGAATATATATATCTTACCTTATCCAGTTCACTGGACAGCTTTTTATTTTCCTCAATAAGAAGGACTCTTTCCCTCTCATACTTCTGCTTGTAGTCGGTCTCAAACTCCTCACGCTCACTTTGACTGGAGAAGACACAGAACAAGCGGGGTGTTTAAATTGTGACATTGTACAAAGCAATATTTAGTACATAAGATAACTTTAAATCTGGACAAGGCTTGCTACTAAGACCAGGTGCACATTGTCCAGCCGAGACGCATTAATGCAGTTAGAATCTGATATAGTAGTGTGTTTAAAAATAAATTATAAAGCAGTGAGAATAATATGTCAGTAACACCAGGCGGGACGGTTATGCTAGAGGCTACAAAAACAAAGCTCTGAAGCTTCCGCCTCAAAAGCAAGATTTTATTAAAATGTTATTAGAACAGCTGTTCTCAAAATGGGATCAGGTGGCCCTGACAATCTACCGGGGGGTCTCCAGGAGGAACAACATTTTATTATTTTCATTGCTTAATATTTAATCTCCAAACTGGCACATTTTCACAAAAGGATCTTGGCTTTTTCACATATTTTCACCCGCATTAACCTCAATTTAGCTGATCTGAACTAACTTCCTTAGCATGAGCTGGAGGGCGGAACTCAATGATTCACATCTCAACTATGATCACAAGCTTTGGGCAGCGACTGAAAGAGTGTGATTACTAATACAAGCGACCGATATTGGTATCCTCTGTGGGGTGGCTGTTCTGGGCCACTGCTCCCTCATGCTACAGTGACTCCATATTGCTGGGTGAAGAGCTGTAGGGACAGTCTATTATTTACATATCATAAATCCAAGTTCTATCACTATAGGCAGCATCTGCTGCAGCTGTGGCTCCTTTGTGCAACAATAACTTACTATCACCTCTCGAGACTCACAGGACAAGACTGACCACCGCTAGCTTGTTCAGGCAAATTATCCCTTTTAATCCAGAGAAAGTTAGTTTTTTTTCAATTCAGAAATATGCCTTCAAATTAGTTAACAGACCATATCACTATTACCAGCACAGCCTGATTGTTACTGAGATAAACACGATAGTTTATTAAGTTATATGCGGAATAGCACCAGCTGGACAGGAGGGAAAACTGTGTGTCACTGCCAGGTTTCTGTGGAATGCAGAATGAAGTTGAAGGCGTTAACAGATTCAAGGCTACGGTTGAATATCAAATTGCAACAACTGGTCAAATGACTTCCATTAATGGCTATGAATGATCCTCAGTGCCCTACCAGAGATTCATTCACAACGTTTTATAAGTATAAGCATCCAGTGTTTTGCATTTGGAACTCTTGTGTTGGCCTCCTCTGTTTCTCAGTATTGAGGAGTGCAGGAGTTCTTTAAATAAGAAGATATGCTATGTTGATTATCTCCACCAAAGAGGTCAAGTTTTGTAGACGTATGTTTCTTTAGTTTTGTAATTAGGGTGAAAACTGGTTGTGAATGAGGATGAATCTGGACATTTTTGGAGATATTTCTCGGGACTCTGGACACCAAGCTTTTGAAACTGAGACGATCCGGAACAAACTAGGACATCTGATGGCTGAACTCAATACTTAGGACATGTGTTTTACAAGCAACAGTATGAGTGTTAACTGGTGGTTTAGAGGTACAGCTTCTCTCAGTTACTACACACTTACACTAGACTGGAGATAAAGCTATTATGAAGTTAACCGTTATTACCTCATGTAATCATCACTGGAAAAGAAAAACAAAAAGGAATAAAGATAGTACTGTATTATTACTGTTTATAATATCTGATCAGATATACAGAGCAGCAACACAACTAATCATGTGCTACATCAAAAACACTGAAGTAAAATATGTCTGACAGAGACAGGTGGTAAACTAATGATGACAAAGAAGATATAAAATCAAAGCAAAAGGAAACAAGCTAAAATACCTCTCTCTGCGAGTCTTCTCCAGCTTGTCTTTGAGCATCAAGATTTCTTTCTGCAGGGCGAGGTGCTGGCTCTCAGCGTCACGTAGTTCTTTGCGCAGGGCCTTCAGCTCGGTGCCATGCTGTGCCTCCCTGCTTGCCAGTTCCTCCTCATACAGGAGGGTTTTCTTCTCCAGGTCTCCCCGCAGGCGTCCCATCTCCTGGGACTGGTCCGCAGAGGCCGGGGTGGCAAAGGAGCCGGCCTGCTTCAACTGGTCGCAGACGGAATGATGGAAGGAAGTGAATTTTAAAGTTATATAATCCTCGAGGGTGAAGAAGAAGGATCAATTACACAAAGACGCTAGCCAGACTTTCTAACTGGAGATTGTTTATGACCAGATAAAGTAGCTGCTGTTTTACGCTGCATGTGTAAAAGGGTAAATCCAAAACATTCCGGACCTGAATCTCAAGACGTTGTCAAGAGTTTATATTATAAAATGAGTTATTGATTGTCAATGCAAACAACCACACAAAGCCAGCACCTTAATCTTTTAGTAAGTTTGTTTTTGAATCAATTTACTGACAAAAACACAAACCAAACCATATTAAAACAGATTTTCGTTATATAGCCTAATATCTTAAATACGTTTTAAGTGGCCCTATTATCTCTACACCCTGCAACCCTCTGAAGTCTAAGACGGTCAACTCCAGTAAGGGAAAACTCCCACCAGACTTGCAACAGATGCAAAATGACAAAATTATAGGCCGATAACTGATATGAGGAATCTGACCTTTAGGGCTGTCTAGAGGGATGATTTAATGTTCTGCCATGTGTGTTTGAGCACTTACCTTAAGCCCTTCCAACTCCTCCTCTAGCTGACGGCTGTACTGCTCATTGCGCTCTCTCAGCTTCCTCTCTTTCTGAGCCTCTGCTGTCTGCTCCTCTGTCTGAGCCTCCATCTGAACATGGATTTACACATTAACGCCAGTACAACTACTACGCTGATACATGCACTGCTGCACTAGTGCTAGTTGGCTTATTCCACTATATTTAGCTGTGTAGGAACAATTATTATAATGCAATTTACTGTGCAAATGTCATTACAAGTGTGTAAAGGAACAGCGTTATACACTGGAATAAAGCCACCGCTAGTTGTAGAAATATTCAAGGAAATCTATAAATCTTAGTTGCATGGTTAAAAGGATACAATACACACAAAGCACACACACAAGACTGAATGGTGAGAGAGAGCAGGGTGTGCTAGCAACCACAGGGACTCTACACTACCTCCTTCCTGGCCCTCTCGGCCTTTCGCACCTCGAGGCGCAGAGCCTCAACCTTCTGTGTTTGACTCTCGGCCTCCTCCTCCTTGTCACGCAACTGTCGAGCCAGGCGCTGCTTTGCTGACCTGTGTGTGAGTTTAGGGGAGTTACTGTAGACGATGATACAGATGAGGAAAAAATATACAGCAAGGAAAACAGTGACACTGGCCAATATATTTACTGGCTGTTAAATTCAATGACAAGCCATGCGCTTCATTGCCATGAGGGACTGGTAGACATTGTAGAACTTGGTTAGCAGCCACCTCCATGTCACTAGCTTTTGTCCTGAGGTTTGTCTCCCTTTGAGTTACCTGATCTGCTAAAACTAACATAACCAGGATCATGATGTGGATTATCACCTGTCTCTGTAAACACTGGGGTTTCCAACCACAAGCAGAAGAGGCTGTTGTCCGGTTATATATTTATACACAACGTTATACAAATGTTACTGGTCTTCAACACCAAGACAATTATACAATGTATTTGTTGTATGGGTGTGATGCTACCTGAGGTCTGTGAGTCTCTCATTCAGCTCAGAAAACTCCTGCATGGCCAGTTTTCTCTGGCTGTGGGCTTCCTTCAGCTCTTTTGACTGAGACTTCAGCTTCTCACTTGAATCCCCGAGGTCCTGGTCACAAGCGAGAGAATGTATGAATAAAGATAACATTGAAGGTTTCACAGTTAAGTAAAGGAAAATCCTTAATGTGAAGAACTTTATACGACCTATTCTTTCAGTGTGGTGGGCATGACTACTTATATGTACATTTATGTCGAGTGTTTAGGTACAGCACACAGGTTGTGTACACACATATGAACATACTTTTGTCATTTATAAATAAATAAATATATATATTTCATTAAAATTTGTTTCACAAAGAACCCTCATACAACACTGGTACTACCTTCTGGAGATCGTCTCTGTCCTGTGTGAGGCCCCTTATTTGTTTCTCTAGAGATTTAACATGCTTGGATGAGTCCTCCAGGTCCCGACGAGCCACTGTCACGTCCTCAAGCTGCTTCTCCAGTTGGCCTGAGTCTGCAACACACAAACACAGTATAAAGTTTCATTAAAAATTGACCGTTTCAACTAAAAACAGTTTATCAAGGCAGTAAAAGTATCATCAAACACTGTAGTGTATGAAAGGTTCTGCTTTCTTTTGTGAGTATTACAATGATGGAACAAAGTTCAACAAAGAATTCCTGACCAGCGATCTGCTTCTTGAGGATGTCGATCTCAGTCTTTAGACTCCGGATCTCCACCTCCCTGTTGGGGCTGAGGGGACCTTCGCTTGTTGGGTGTTGCAGTGCCTGAACAGTCTGGGTGGACTCTGCAAGGTCAGTTAAAGACATCAGTTATGTTGTTTCTATCAAATATAGATAACAGGGGGATATACCAAAGACAAGTGGGATCCAAACATGACACTTTTATTTAGATGTTTTTGAAAAAGTACAGCCCATTTGGTCATGCATGCTGGTTAAAATAGAATATCATTCTTCAAATACGTCTTAGCCCCCTCACCTTGCAGTTTGCGGCAGAGCTCCAGTTTCTCCTGCTCCAGACGGCGGATCCTCCTCTCATAGGCCTCTGTGGCCAGGCTGTCCTCCAGGCTGCGCTGGACAACCAGGTCCAGTTGATCCTGACCCGCTTTACCTGGCTCCCCTGCCTGTTGTCGCAGACAACCCCGGTCAGACAGGGTACTACAGGGGAGGAGAACGGGGAGAAGTTAGGAGGAGAGAAGAAAGGTGAAAGAGTCAAAAGATATACATCACAAACAGTGATAGGGAGAGGGGATTTGTGATAAAGGAACTCAAGAAAACATGCAGAGATATGAAAAATTGTCATAATCAAACAGAGAAATTAAAGTGTTTTGTTCAGGGAGAGAAAGAGGACAGAAGGAAATGACAGAGCAACAGAGGCCGAGAGGAAACAGGAAGGAACAGTGAGCAACAGATAGAGATGAAGGATGAGAGGATGCCGAGTCGTGAAAGAAGGCGAGCGGGAGCGTGGACGAAGAATGAGCACTATAAAAGGAAGATGGAGAGTGCCAGATAGAAAGAGCGAGGGGGAGAGAGTGGGGGACAGGGGAAAGAGAAAAAGACTGGAAAAGGCCATTATCACTGAGCCTTGAAGAGATAAGGAGGTAACTGGTTGGTTTGTTGCTTTCCCACGGGTAGCGGTTCAGTGTGAATATATACAGTAAGACCAAACTTCAACTCATTAGGACGGGAAGCTGAATTAATAATCCTAGACTACAATATTAGGCAGGAGGAGCACTTGGCTGGGAAATCTCTCCATTTTTATCATGTGTGGAGCAAGCTGATGAGGGGGCATTCCTTTTCAACTTCCATTTTCACTTCCTTAATCATCTATGGAAGAAACCATCATCCAACTGTTTTCCCACAAACCACCTACTGAGTTTGGAGGAACACTCCCAGAATGACCTAATCCGACCAAAATGTTTAGTCATTTTCTACCCACTGCTCTTTTCCTTTACGTGTTTCCTCTGGTAATACTTACCATTTACTGGTGTAGGTGAAACCCACAAAGGGCAGGTGGTGGCCAGAGAAGGCAGTGTGAGAGGGAGGGGGCATGGTCTCCTGAAAACAGTTCAATAGTACGACAAACGTGAGATTTTCATCACTTTAAGATTACTACAAATTACTTTAAGATTACTACAAATTACACCATTTTGAAAAGAACATTTAAACAGATCAAAACTGAAGGTATGTTTTGTGTTGTAGTTTACTGATCCCTTAACAACCCGCTTACAGAGTTCTTGAGACAGTCATCGTCCACATCAAAGTTGGAGGTATCTGTGGGACTGCTGACCTCCGGGATGTACGGAGCCTCACATGTACGAATGTTGTCCCAATCAATGCCTGAACATAGAAGAGATCACGGAACAAAATAAAGATGCATGATTCCCTACATAATGAGCATAAGACAAGAGTGGCACAAATCATCTTACTCAAGAAGGCTGACAGTCCAAATATTACCGTCAATTTGCCGACGAATGCTAAGTTACATTTATCGACATCCTCCTGCTCTAATATACAACGACTCAGTAAAGTTAGCCTCAGTCTGTACCAGTGAAGAAGGGATGCTGTTTGAAGTCCTCAATGCCGTTCTGTCCCAGTCGGTGCTCTCGACTGCAAATGAGCCGTCGAATCAGATCCTTCGCGTCCTCTGAAACGTCTGTTATCTGCTGTGGAAACTGGAATCGCTCCTGTTCAAAATGTAGTTAGAGGATTTTGTTTTAAAGGAAAGCTCAACATTAAACACACTGACTTAATCCCTAAACATATCATAGCAAAGCTCACCTTGTGGTTCATGATTTTGCCGTAGGTTTCCACCAGGGACTCTGCATAGAAGGGAGTCTCGCCATACAGCATTTCATACATACAGACGCCCAGGGACCACCAGTCGCACTCAGGTCCATACTTGCCCTTCCCATCCTCCATAGCCTGGAGGATTTCTGGGGAGATGTAGTCTGGGGTCCCCACTGCCACCGAGGACTGGACCTGGTGCGTTCAACAAAACACAAGTCAGATCCAAAATACCCCAAAAAGAGCCAAACATTAACAAATCTGATCCAATGAACAGACATCAAGTATTCAAGTGCAGCCAGAATACTGACAAAGTAATGATGATGATTTACAGGCTTGTCTTGGAAACGAGAGATGGATACCATCACTATGGATTTGGCAAAAAAACGAATACCGGTATGTATTGAACTTTCAGATCCCCATTAAAGGACGCCTTCCCATGTCTACACTGTTATTCATTCATTGTTGGCACAATTGTTCCAGCTTATTTCACAGCAATTTAGGGAATACATCTTTCAAGTCGATTGTGTAATAATCACAGGAATTAGGACGTTTCTTTCACTACAATAAAAGTTTTTTTTAGGGAATTAAAACTGCCATTTTCAAGTACCAAAAGTCTCCAGTGGAAGAGCGACTGCAGATGTTATGAAGAGAATATTGGCATCAATAATAAAGGACAACAAAGAAATATACTGGATGTTTCAATCTCTGACAATATTTCAAGTTTTCAGTAGGTGCAATATTCTTTGAAATGATCATTCAATCATCACTTTACTAACAAGAGGAATAAACACAGTTACTGGTTAAATCATCCGTTTCTTTTTTTGTCCGTTTTCGTTTTTATGCAACATCTGAGTGGGGTGTTTTTTTTTCCAGGAGAATTGGCTGAATCATAAACTCCAGGCCCCGCCAAGCAGCTGAACCACACACTCCTCCTGGGAGACCCCTGGGGGGTTGCAAGTAGGCCAGTAAAACTCTGGTATGTTTGCTTTGGACCAGAGGAGGCATCGGCAGCAATATGGTAAAAACCTACCGTCCCATCCTCCATGAGTTTAAGGCAGGAGCCGAAGTCAGCCAGACGGATGTGGCCGTTCATATCCAGCAGAAGGTTGTCAGGCTTAATGTCCCTGAAAGGAGATGAAGGGGGTGAAGAAAGGGGAGGAAAGACAAATTGAGCGAGCGAGCCCTCAGAGAAGCATGAAGATGATAAGGAAAAATCCTTCTTCCAAACAAAACAGTACCTATAAACACATCTAAATCACACACGCCTGATCCCATTCCACATTGCAACTCCCTGACTAATTATCAAATTCAATTACATAAGCTGGAAAGATTGAAATACTTGACTCGATTTGCAAAGCTATTATATAATACTTTAGATGTGAAAAATTGTGATGCAATTAAATGAAATTTCCCGTAGCCCATTTATCAGCAGTGTGACAACGGTAAATTGTCCAAAAGGAAGAATAAACAGAAGTATACCGGAGTGATTGATATTAGACAGAGAAAGTGTGTGTGCTTGCATGTGCACATAGCCAACCCTGAATGCTTCCATGACCCATGAAGCAGTGTGTTTCTGTCCGGCCCCCAGTACAGGACACAGTTTAAGAAACACATACAAGCATGCACTCTGTTAGAGGAGATATGCAATGCACAAGTAAACTCCCACTCACAGAAAAAAAAGATCAACAGTTCCTCTGTCCTCAACAGACACACTCCCTTCTCCCTTTCTTTTTGAATCCACAATATTTGTGTTGGTGAGCAGAGACGGGCTGGGCAGGGGGGTCACCGACTACACATTCTTTCACGGATGTGCACAGGGTCACCACTGTAGACTTTCTTCTTAACATGCGTCCATTCTGCATTACTACTGCAGACTATGGCTGGATTCCAGTCAGTAGAATTCCTTCTTACACAGGGCAGGAGTTTTCTGTCTACCAGCTACAATGGATGAGCTACATCGATGTTGATCAGCCACTTTCTCTATTACAACATCAGAACAGGACCATCACAATAGCGGAAGAAGAGCCAAGTGAACCACTGTTGACCATTTTACGTTTCTTTAATACACATTTATTTACAGTCTTCCTGTAAGGAACCCTTCTCAGTCTCCACAAACCATCTGGAGTTTGTGGGCAAATAGGTAGGAAATCTTACACAATGTCTTAATAGTGGTCACTTGCACGGCAGTCTGGCAGTCAATTACTCTCTGGCTGGGAAATGTGTAGACTCGTCTTTAAGATCACAGTCATAAACTCTCAGCTGGAGTGATTCAAGGAACAATTAGCAATATGGCAGTTTCCACTGCTACGCTCTTTTGTCTTTGTTATTATTTTGACCTGAAACCGACGTACTAAATATTCCAGAAGATTGTTGGCCGCCACTGGTATTACATTTAGACGTCACCGTATCACATCGCCATGGCTAAATATAGTCCATGTCAAAGTCTGACCATTCCATGGATTTACCCTGAGGGCAGCTATGTAGAGCCCTGTGTCTGAGGCGCTCTTATCAACACACAGGGCCACGACTAGGCTCGATACACATGGTCTGGAGGACGAATAAAAAACGTTTTAGAGCAAAGTCAAAGCACATATACACACACAGCACAAGCAGGAATAGTAGTTAATGATGCTGATGCCTGATGTCAGCTTAGCAGGCACTCAACGGCTTGTGATGTCACAGGTTACAGTACTGACCTGGAGCTATTTCTCTCCAGTGCAGCGGGTACATTAAAAACTAAATCTAGACACAATCAGAAACAGAAGTTGTCTCTGTGTATTTTTTATATACAGCAGGTCTGTACTGTACTCCTTATGAAAATAAATTATAATACGGCTTTGCCCAAAATAATAAACCTAATGCCCAACATAAGCACACACATTACTACTCTTATATCAAGCACAAATACATCATTTCCATAATAATATTAATACTGAAAAGCTGATTAAAAATAATCCTGATCCTGATAAATTCTCATCACAAATTTGTGTGTAGCATACGATATAAATCTGAAAAGATATGATACAAGTCCTCCAAGCTCCCTAAAACATTTTATAAGACAAACTCGATAGCCATCAACGGCTGTAACAGTAAACAGACTGTGTGTGTGTCGGTGTGTGTGTGTGTGTGTGTGTGTGTGTGCGTGTGTGTGTGTGTGTGTGTGCATTGACTAAACTATTTAACATATCAGCACTCTAGGGTTGGATGGTAATACTGTAGTGGTGTATTTAAAATAGCAACGGGGCCACTAATTTGGGACGCGTCCCTTTTGCTTTGGCCATGTTGTGGGTCAAGCATTGGGCCCAACAGGATGATTACAGCAAGAGGGGGAAGATTTATTTCTGTCAAATGGCTTTCAATCACAGCTCACTGCAATACCATATCTGACCACCGTTTTAAACTGTGGCGCTGTGGAGTTCCTGTGTGCAGAGTTCGACCTGGCGACTCTGAAGCGTGAAGGATCTGCACCTCTACTTCATGGATGATGAACAGGGCGTGGAAGCTCCTATTGGCTCAAGTAAAGAGTCAATCTTAAGGATTGAGTACAACTTCCATTTTCATAACAAATGCTAAATGAGGATGCAGCTATGACAGAGAATACACACAGCTGATTAGATACAAACAGAAGTCTGTATGTGTGTTCATCGACTTAATAATGTGGTTTGGACTAAATATTCCACTGGCTTGGATCTTTGCTGTAACAAAAGAATATTTCATAGATTCGTAATATTTGCTTTATAAGTGAGTGTCCCAGTTTTCTACACTTCATTTGTTGGTTGGTTGTCTGAAAAGGTTGTTGAGAAAAGCTGCATCTTGATATGCATCAATCAGAGGGGATACTGCCCGACCCTTATTCACATGGTGCCAGTCGATGGGGTCAGCTCAATTGCCTTCCTCTTAATTCTTTGTTAATGACTTTGGCTCCAACTAGCATTGTTGTATTCTAGCTCCCAAAAATAAAAGCTAACTTAATTTTAAAAATTGTCCACATTCCAGTTGAGTTTCCTAAAAGTCCTTTAAGCTACTCAATAAAGATAGTAGACTGTAGCCGAAGTCTGAACGATTTGTTCTCCTTTAAAAGTGAACAGAAATAAATTGACTTTGAAGGCAGCTTTGATGTTCTTGTCTTTAGCTAGAGAGCTCTTCAAAGCCAGATGTGAAGCCACTGTTTTTTTGCAGAAGTGTTAATAGTCCCATCTCATGGGGCTGTCACAGGGGGATGGATGTCACTGTACTTCAGAGATGACAGTAAATCCAGACCTATAAAAGTAATATGTGCACGTATTACACTTGTAGACACATAAAAACTGGACCCCAAATTTAACTTAATTTGACTAAATCTCTGCACCGTGCATAACTTGACTCCTTTAAAAACTCTTTTGCTCACAGATTAGTTTCAGATAGAACATCGCTTTCCAAAGGGGATACTGTAGATAACTTTAAAGATTGAAACCATACATTCACACAACCACTTCAGCAACAGGCACAAATACAGAAAGGTCAAGGTCTTTTTCTCTGTTTTCGCCATTCAAATTAAAATATTAAGCTGCTCAGTGAGGGTCGGAGTTTGTGTTCAAGTAAAGTTAAGAAAACAAGGTGAAGTGACTTTTCTCTACCGTATGTTAATGATCATGTTGAATGTCAATATAGTTGAATACACAAGGGCTGTTGTTATATCACCAACTATATATGCATTTGGCTCCATGAGAGCAGGAAGCTTAGCGTTGATAATTCGGCAGAGTACCCATCTAATCCTGCAGCAAACCTACACTGTGTGTTAGTAATGATGACAACTCTCTGTAAGCCCTAACTTTCTCTGACAACTAGTTTTAAAGAGAGATAAAGCAGATTTAGAGCCTGTTGTCATTATCATGTCTGTGTGTTGATTTTGTCAGAGGACATTAAAATAGTGACGTGGCAGCAGGCTGTTTGACCTGCTCCTTACAGCGTCTCTCCGAGAAGCGACCTGGAAACGTTGAGTGAGGATGCTTGATTATTGGAAGAGCAGGCTTTAACCAGCATGATAGTTCAAAAGTCCTGTGTGCTGGTCGCTAACTGGCAGAGTTTGATAGTCATGGAGGAAATCAGGAAGTGACAAACTTTTAATATTGAGAATAATAACTACTGAATTATGGCCCATTAACACTACATGTGAACCAGCAATGACTTGCAAGCTTCTGCTCTGTGCTGATAAACTTAGGAATCGATAACTGAGACAATCACCACAAACATAACTGAACAGTTGTGTTTTCAGCTATTCACATGGAAAATGATCATGCACAGAGAAAGTTATAAACAACATTATCTTTCTTATACAGCGCTCATTCACATCCGTCAGCCTCCGTACAGACTAAATGTTCAGCACAGAATGAACACAGTAGACGCAGGGGAGGTGCGCGTCTCCCTTGTAGGGCAGTAGGTTAGAGGCAACTCTCTTCTTTGGAAAGTTTCTAGTATTTGTTCAGAATGTTTCTAGATTGTGAAGTTTTGAACGACTAGAGGCGTCACAGCTTTCAGAGTAACCTCTGCCGGGACTTCCACTCGGGAGTTGCTCGCTTTTGTGAAGTAGAGAAAAATATTTCTACCGAAACTTTTTGGTCTTGACAAGTCATCGTAATGTCTTGCAAACAGAACCCTTTTGAGCTACCACCAATATTAAAGGCAAAAATGGGACTGCAACAATTCATGTTCAAATCACTTGATGGATATCATCATTTAGAGAAGGCATGGTCCATTGTTTACTTAAAGAAACAGATATCTACACCATCTCATGTTTTAAAGTGAAGTAAAACTCCACTAAGCCTTTAACTCTGACAGCAGCAATCAAACTGTGTTTATATACACAGGTAGTTCCATTCTGCCTAAGCTGTTCCAGAGCGAGACTTCTGGTCTGCCAAAGAGCAGACACTGTGCGATGATCCTAGCCTGTGTGTGTGCGTATGTGTGTGTGCATGTGTGTGCGTGTGTGTGTGTGTGTGTGTGTGTGTGTGTGTGTGTGTGTGTGTGTGTGTGTGTGTAAAGGCA
>CAAKHC010018822.1:4414-15771 GCA_901007825.1 Macroramphosus scolopax
ACTGGACATGCCTTCAAGGTCCGGAAAGTGAAGCCGATGCAAAAGTGCCACAAATCTGCATTCTTGATAACGGCCAGCAGGGGGCGACCCCACTGGTTAGTGGAAAAGTCAAACATATAGAAGACTACGAGTCTTCCTCAAAACATCGGGATGTTCATTTTCTAAAGGATGCTCTCAGGTAAAGTAAGATAGATGATAAAGCAGAGTGTCCACTTCTTTTATACAGTCTTTGTTGGCAAACTTATTTATTTACACATCCAGCAGACTCACTGCAGCATCAGCACCGACGGAACCTGCGTTTCTGCCCACTTCGTAGTACAACTGGTGGCACAATGTGTCTTGGATAATGAAAACTAATGTTATTTTGAGTGTCTGTAAACGGTTCAGTCGTTGCTCAGAACATGGCAGAGGCAGAAAACAGACACTTTAAATGGGACTTCCTGGTTGGGCGTTTTTCTAGTCTGAGACATCACAATGTAAATCTGAGGGGCTGCAAGATGATTCAGAAAGGAGAAGAAGTAACACACGTCTGCTTTCTTTACTTCTTTACAGCCTCCTATCTTTATCTTATCGCACGTCTTCACGTCTCTCAGACCCATTGAAATATAATAACTGTATACCTGTGCAGCCTCGTGGTAAACACGTCTTTTTGTTTGAGTTATTATAACAGTTCTAATAGAATAAACAGGTTTTGAGGATTTTAAGAACACAGTGCTCCGGATAAAATGTTCAAACCCTAACGGACCAACTATGATGATATTTAAATTACATCCCTTCATCATGCACAACTCTCTCTCTCTCTCTCGATATAATATAATATCCTTTGGACCTGTGGACACACCTCTACCTTATTTCCTGGTTCCTTGCACTTTGAATAGATCAGCACTTAGAAATCTGCCTCGGCGGCTCTGCTCGCGGGTGTATATCATTTGGCCCCAAAATTCACTTTTCCCCACCAGTAAGCACTATCCGCCTCGCCCCCCGACGAAGACCTCGCCATCTGTCAGTGTCGTTCGCAGCAAAGTGGCCGCGATTAATTGAAAAACAATGGCAGGACCAAGTGGGAGGGTCAAAGCAATATGCGTCGTGGCCTCGCCGGGTCACCTCCCCATTTCCTCATTGTCGGAAGGCCTCATCCTGACATTAGCAGGAGAGATATCGCGCCTCCTCGGTTAGACATCCTCCCCTATTTGGCAGCAGGTGTTATCAGACTCTGTTTGTGTCAGTGCATCACAATGCTGATCAATGCTGAGGGGGGGTGACGTGCAGCTGATCCCCGAGGACGACGAAGCTCTCGGTGAGTTACGACCGTCCAGAAGAACCGCAGAGAATAAAAGATTCAGTGAATGTGAGCACCCAGCATGACATGATACCTCTGTGCTTGCAGCCGCTCGCGGTGTTATTTTCAATCCTGGATGAGTTTCAAGCTCAATCTTTAAGTTTCCACCGTCGTGAGGGGAAGTCTTCCTCCTTCCGTGTGATGGGTTTTCTCCTCCGTGCAGCCTCAGCAGATCGAATCGTCCTCCACACGCGCTCTCAGGGTTGACTGAGCAGCCTCTCGCCCTCAGTTACCAAGTGAAGTGACCCTGTCTATATGCAGACTTACAGCTCGACACCGCCGTTTACAGCCATCCACTTCATTTTGCTGACACTATATTGCGAGCCGGCGCATCGGAGCATCGGAGCGACGGAGCGCCGGAGCGTCTCCATCACTGCCAGGACAGAGTTGGTCATCTTTATGTCACCCATCAGACTTCGGCATCCATCTTTCCCTGATAGATGGCCGGCGCTGCTGCGCCAAGGTGACGGAGAGAAATCTGTTACTATAGATCTGACCAACAAAACATGTTATCTCATGTTTAAATTTGTTTTCGTGAAATGGATGAAACGGTAAAGGTCATGTCGGACTTGGAGTTCCTGAAGTATCCCTCAGCTCTATTCGGCATTTCAGTGTCTTTCAGCTCGTTATTATTTTTTGATTTTGTTTGCCAGCTCACAGATTCGACAGCTTTTATTGGCTCCCGCTGGCCTCATCAGTGTCGTTTATCAGATACAAGAGGCAGTTGTTTTCTGCAGAATACGAACCCGGTGTGATTTACTGTTGGAGACCAGCATCACACAGCAGACACACGCAGGTCAGTCAAACATTAAAGATCTTAAGATATCTAACAGCACTCAGAACAAACACCTGTATCGCTGCACGTCTGCTGAATGTGGAAATCAAACATGTAAAACGTGGTGTTATATGTGTCCTCTGCAGCAGAGACGCCGGCTTCAGCCTGTCATACACACAGAACAACCACATACTTTATATATATATTATTCCCTGGTGGTGATAACAGCAGGTAGATTATTCACAGATTATGAATTATTGATTTGCTAAAGTGTGGATGAAACTGTATCCGTTAAAAAGAAGACAGAGGACACCTTCATTCTTCTCACTCTCAGGCTTCAACTGCAAAGCAAATAAACTTCAAATTTCAAAGAAACTTTAGTGTAACCCCTGTCTGCAGCACGTATATATATATTTATATATATGATATATAAAAGAGCCGTTGCACTTCCTCGTCCTCTACTTTTAAAAATATCCTCGAGTACAGAATTTAACATCTTTAACTTCCTTTATTACCCGTCATGAAAGGATCTTAATGTATTTCCGCCACCATGTAATTAACATTAAAAGTATTCATCTGATACTTGTCAGACTGTTGACAACCAGTGGTTAAGCGGAACGCTGTTCTAAAAACGACGGCACGAGGACTCAATTACCTCACGCGGAACAAAACCACCGTCGCCTTTCGCTCGACGCGCGGCCTGATATGATGTGATTATTCTGCAGAGGCAAACATATGCAAATTGCGTTTCAGGTTTGAAGTTGTTCAATTCTAAACATGTTGATTAAGTTCATGCACATGGCAGAGATACCCTGCCATGTATTTATGTGCAGGAGACAAGTGCAAACTTCTGCACACCAGCAGCTTTAAATATTCTGGAGAGGGTTTTTTTTCTGTCCTTTTCCTCTAAAGTAAAATGAAAGAAAGCTAACGGGGGTTAACCACGGTGGCAGTTTTACAAAGGGAAGAGGGATAAAACATGGGCCGACCTGGTTGTTCACTCTGCCAGCCAGCCTTTGTTTTCCTCACAGTGTGGATGCCATCTGTCAACCTCACCTACAGAGAGAGGCAATGATTTCTGCTCGCCTGAGCGAACATCCAGCAAAGCAATATTTCACATGTTAGCGCTGAAAAAAGACCCGTCTCGGGGGATTTTGCTTACCGGAGTGATGTGGTGGTGGTGAACATCAAGAGTGATATAGTGGCTCGGGATTGGAGCCGGAGCTGCATCGGGTCTGGTTAACCAGGAGCACCCGAACTCCCCTGAAGCTCTTGTTTGTAGCCTGAATTAGATTTTCTAAATGCTTCACGCTGGTTTGTGCTTCGGTTAAAAGAACCCGACAAGTCTCGGGACGGAAAAGATATTATGTTGTTAGGCACTGCTGGCTGCCGTCACCCGAACTGATGTTTGTCCATCCGTTCTGAATAAACTCATTTATGTTCTGGGTCTTTGGGGGGATGACAAACATCCCAGCATGCTCCTGGGCTGAAGGCTTGGAAACATGCTGCAGGTGACCATCGCCTGTCTGGAGATCTTCAGTTTCTCCTCATATTCTGGTCGAAATCTTCTTTGGGCTGCATGCTCGGGAGGTAGAGTGGCCGTGTTGTAATCAGGGGTGTTCCGGTTCGATTCCCGGCTCCTCCAGAGACTGTTGAGGTCGAACTGCTGGAAGTGGCACATGCAAACATGTATGACTGGAACTTTAACGTATAAATTAAATGATAATATAAGATTGACTAATTGACTTTCACACCGTGCGTGAAGTCAACATGGACCAAGTGTCCTTCAGCTGCTTTGCTTTACTTTCATACCTTCTAGTTAAACGGCCCCTGTGAGTTCTGCACGCCGTCTTCAGCCTCCGATGACGCCGACATTCAACTTTTTTTTCCGCTTTGCACATTGAACTTCTTGAAAGTGACCAACGAGAGGTCACACCCACCAAAAAACAATGTGTCATTCCACCTCGGCCATTAGCTTCCAAGCGTGTGGGATCATTTGTCAGACGTCAACTTCTCCTCAAGGTCGCCGTCTACAGCCGGGCTATAATTCAACTATCACGCAATTAGGGCGGCCAATGATCATTTGAAAGGAGTAATGAAGTATAGAAAATGTCTACGTCAGAACTTATTAATGCCGTGCAGGACACTTCCAGGAAGGATGAGCCATCAGCCGAAGGGGGAAGCAAATAGACCAACAACTAATTAGCATCTATACGGAAACTCAGAGCCCAAATTGGTCAAAAGTTATTATAATTTTGCGGGAAATAAATATCACCAGCCAATCAGTCATGGACTAAACAAACAGAGGAATTTATAATTCACTAATGAACCTCACCATTATGCATGCAGATGATCTCCAACGATGAGAGAGTTTTGTAAATATATGTTGATGAGGTGCGTTTCTGAAATGTTAAACATCGTAGCGCTCGCAGAGGATTCTGTGCGAGGACGAGCGCCTCACAAAACAAGCAAGTTTATGGAAATACAAACTTCCAGTTGCTCAAGCTTGTCAAATTGCCTCCATTTAGGAGCCATTTCTTCCACAGGCATGTAATTGTGCCGCTGTCATACATTCCCGCCGCCCTGGACGGAGCGTTTGGATTCTGAGTCTTTATCTAATTTATGCATCTTGTGAAAGTACAAGTCTAAATTTACTGGCGCCGGGCTAATGGCATTCATTAACCTTTGCAACAGTTAAATGTTTGATTGGAATATGGCATTTCCTCCTTCAAAGGCACATTTCAGTCCCTTTGCAATTCAAATACTTCAAATAAGTCATTAAATAGTATTTTACATCAAACGTCCGGTTTGTGGATGGTAATAACCGAACCTCATCACTCCTGAAGGCTGCGCACACACACACACGCGGGGACGGACACGCGGCGTGCACGCCCGCCGACGGGGGGGAAACGTATTTAAAGGGGTCACAACAACAGGAAGCGGCTTCATTATGACAGACAGTTTACGTGGTGCACTCGCCGGGCTGTGTTTGAATATTAGCTGGTGATTAGAAACAATGCATCTGGAGACGTAATTGTGTCTTATCATTAGGCCGATCTCTGACTAATTACACCCTGTAATTAATGAGCTGCAGTTGTGAAACTAATTATGGATTCCAAGTAAAGTTGGCGTGATGTTAAAACATCCAGAAATCGATTGAAGTCGATGACTCGGTGACTTTTAGAGTAACAAACACGTCCGCTGTCTGTCTGTTACTGATAGTTGGGACGTAGAAGTCACAGCAGGAGCTGATACGACTACCGTCCTGGGATTCGTACCAAGTCTCTGGTATAAACAATAAGAACATGCAGGTGATGTGCAAATACATACGGCAACAAACGTAGTAGAATGTAAGTGAAGCCAAAGTATTATTAATAAAAATAAGGAGAGTAAGAGCAAACTAAAACGTGAAGCTGCTGGTTCGTCCGTTCTGGGCTGCTGTACAAGCAACATGGCGTCTCTGTGGTCTCTCTCCTTGTGAAGGGAATAACGTCTTATTCTCAGCTAGTATTTGAACAAAATTCCTCTTTATTAGTTGATTACAAATTAACGAAAACTGTAAAATGATCACTCTAAAATTACTTTGTTCAAATTCCATTAAAACAAGTTTTTAAAAGGTGTTAAAAGTCTTAAATCTAACTTGTTAGTAGCTCTGGACTGATGCTGATGGACTTACACATCTGGAAGCAGCACCAGCAGTTATAGACTGCTGCTGTTGATGAATTAAAGATTATATGGATTATGGATTATAATGCTGTTGTAACTGACAGTCATTGGCCCATCTCGGCCTGTTCACATACTCTGTTGGGTTTCATTCAAAGGCAGTCTGGTCACAGAGCCAACAAATTGCCTCCAAAGTTATCCAGAATGTCTTGACTGACTGACCTTCAGACACCTGATCATCCCACAGATTTGATAACCTGCTCTGACTCGATGTCTGATCACCGTCACCTGACCAGCTGACTCAGGAGGAGCGAGGGAACGAGGGTTCCTGCTTATCTGCTCCGCTTGCTGAGATCCTCCAACCCCCTCCCGGTGCGGCTCCCATTGACTTCCAACCTTTTGTTTCGCCCTGGACACGGAGTCCCTGGAATCATGCACAAAGACCCTCCGAACACAATTACTCCTTTCCACTTGCATTAAAGTGAATTCTCTGAAGGGTATAACCGGTTTATCTGCCTTGTTTGGTACAATGTTGTCACATTTTTCCTCGTTCTGTAGAACTAATTGCATTTGTCATTGAAGGCTGCCAAAATCAGGCAGTTACAGCCTCTAATGAGATGCTGATTACAGATTCCGCACTTCAGTCACTTGATTTGGTGTTATTCTAGCAGGGGAGAAAAAAGAGGATAATTCTCTGTGATGCCACTAGTTAAGGTAATTACTCTGTAATTGCCTTATCAAGGTGTCATAGAAGAGTCAAGGCAAAAAATATCACGACCCCTCAGGGGTACATTGTCACTCTCCATTTAGCTTTTTGTTCTGTTAAACACGGCCCCATTGTGCCGGCTTTATTTCCACAGAGTAAATGTGTGTGTTTTCCTTCCCGCCGCAGGCGTCAGACCAGCGGCACCGAAACAGGACCTGCTGCATTTAAAAACACACTTTAAGACCAAATGTTTTGGACTAAATTGGACGTCGTATCTCGTTAACAGCCTTTAATTAAAACATCAAGAAATATGAGTAATCCATCTCCTGAGCTTCCCGCCGAGCTGACTGTTGGTTCATCCTCCGGCGTGTCATTTCCTCCGTGATGGAGAACAAACAGCAGAGATGATCCGCAGGAATCCACCCCGAGGAGCGGCGGCCTCACGCCGCTCCACCATGAACACCGACAGGTCGTCACATTAGCGCAGCAAAAACCGGCCGAGAAAAGACCCGGCGACCTACAATGTCCTGATTAGGGAGCAACGCTCAGACAATAAGCTGCTGATTGTAGCCAGAAGTCCTCGCTCAAGTACGAACAACACTTTCCTTTGTAACACGGTGCGTTACAGAAATTACAGGAGTTTTTGAATTGTTGCCATGATTGATAAAAAGAAATCTCTGAACTGTGGGACAAAGCACAATCAACCACCCAATAACCTCATCGCACAAGTTGTGTATTTCTTTATAACTTACTAGTAACTACTAATAAATTGTACGAGTTCTAAAGAGTTAGTCTTTCTATATATTCTTTTAATTCCCTGCCACTGAAGCAGTTCAACATACAACAGCGTGACACCAGCTACCTAACATGAAAGATGTACTTGATGTATCCTCCAACATGGAGGCGGATTGATGATCTATAATGCAACAAACGGGAGGTAAATCTCTTGGCTTCCCGTCTTCCTGGTGACCTCTCACAGCGCCCTGCATCCATCTCCGCACACGTCAGCGCTCCTGAGTGGTGCGGTCCTGGTGGCCAACACACACCTGCAGATCACACACACTTACCCTCAATATATATGAAACAAACCCAGCTTCCTGTTTGTTCCACCTTCAAAATAAGATGAACTTCAAAAGCTTCATCATAAAAAAGTTATTCCTGCTTTTCTTTATTAATACAAACTTGGGAGAGCAGTGACATGTGATGTCCTGCTTAAGGGGACATCAAATATAAAATTGCCTGCATGCATCATTCAGGAGGGCCACTTCTAAATGTGTTTAGTTGTTTAAGCTGGAGGATTTGCTCGCCTGGAAGTAACAACTTTCCTGAAACCGTCTCGGTTTCCGACTGATACGGCGGCTGCATAATTCATCTGAAAGCGAAATGGATTAGACACGAGTGAACTAGTTCCTGTTTCTTCTGTCAAGATCTGACTTAATAAATGATGATCAGGAGAGGATTCGTTTCAAGCGGAGTGTTTGCTGATGTGACCTGTTTATGTCTGTCTGACATCACCGAGCTGCTTCGGGAAGACGACTTTTTTTTTTTTTACAAAAAAATGTTGCAATGTCACAGGAGTGTTTTGACTGACCCGTCCTGCTGCTGGGACGCTGACAATAACTAAAACAGAACCGCTTGTCAGTGTTCCTGAAAGGTCTGGATTCAGCCTGCGGACGTGTCGAGCTTCCTCTCGCCAGAGCAAAGTCATAAAGTGTTACAGTGGAAGAGACCTTAAAAACACTTTGGAAAACACTGAAATATTCAGGAAGCCAAACGAGACCTCGACACGCGGAGCCTAATCAATGCTCATTTATGGAGTCCAACCTCTGTTTCTCTCAACTATAAATAACCGAAAATGCCCCCTAATGGAGTAATTTACACACACCCTGTCACCGCCATTGACAGGACTCTCTCCTATGGCAAATGTCTGGCATTTAGCAGATCGATGGCGTGAGTCATGACGAGCCTCTCGCCGCCTCGCCATTCTTCTCCATAACAAAAGGAGGAAGTGCATTAAAAACTAGCATTGATGGGTTGTTGGGAGTCGCAGTCAATGAGCTCTGAGTTTAAAATTAAAAGGCTCTCCGGGTGAAAATTGTTTCCTCTGGTCATCCGTCATGTCACCGAGGGGTCTTTCTCACGGTGATTAATTAGAAAGTAAAAGGGTAAAGGAGGAGAAGAGGGTGTCGCCATCCAGTTGCTATTAAACCCCGGCGTACTTATCCTGCTCAATGACACCGGTTTCTGCTTGACTAAGTGTTATTGCTGCAGTCCATAATTTCATCTCGAAAACGGGGGCGAGGGAGTGGATCTTCCTTATAGTAATTGAGTATTGATTTGAAAATAAACAGCGGCAGGACTCCCAACCCGACTGTCAGGCCCGTCGGTCGGGAAGGGATCGACAATAAATGGGGCCCCAGGTTTGAGGGAAAGTTATGGATCAGGAGGATACAGTCAAGCACGCCTTCCCCCCCATCGCGATTACTCTTCTTATACGTATTGGATTTTAGATAACCCATTTACGAGCCCTGTCATCTAGAAACTATAGTTTCTGAGCAGGCGGATGATGAGTTAAGGGCGGAACCTTGCACGGATCTCCGAACGTACGGACGTACGAAACTCTACTGAAGCTGACGACGATGCGATGAAATACAGAGGATGTTGGGTGTCAAACCGAATGTATGCTCTCGTAAAAATAAGAGGTGGGCAAATACCTTCATCTGAATGTGAGGGGGAGAGAGAGGTAACGGTTCAACAGCTCGGTGAATCGACATAATACGAGGAGTCTAACACTTAACGTCAGGCCCAGACGTTAACCTCTGCGTAATCACTGTTGAACTCCGCTCGCTCTCGCCGCCCCTCCCTCCCCCCCCTCGGAGTCCCCCCACTCGGCGCTAACGACATACAAATGTGCTATTCGTTTTCATTAACCACCACTTCACTTTTGATTCAGGGAAACAGTGGAGGGGAGTCGGCGGCGGCGGCGGAGGAGGAGGAGGAGTAACACGGCGCTCCGCCGGATGACCTCTAGGTTCCCATCAAACCGCGGGGACAGATTAACAGAGAGATACGGTGCTCGGTTAATTCCACCGGCTGCCCTCGGAGCACTAGAGGAGATGTCAAACCGTGGTCGCCGCCGTGCTATTGTATTGTCATTCACACCTGCCTAATGACTCCTGATTCTCATTCACACGCCGCCGCTCCATCCGTTATCGGTGCGACCTGCGTCGGGCCGCATTATGAACCGTTATCTATATTTATCTTGTCAATTATTGATTGCCTTTTTCCCGCCGCACGTCATTATTAATTTGACGTGCCGTGTCAAGCTTACTGTTAATCATATTTAAACAGATAGGAGGAGATAAAAATCAATTTTCCATTATCCTTGAGGTTTCTCGGATCCACCCGGGCGCCGCCGAGGGGACTTGAGAGATCGGCTATGCATGGCTGAGCAGGAACAGAGCCGTGCAGGGTAAATAATCATCTAATTTATGTTTAATGGGGAGAGCAGTGGAAGGATGGAAGTGGTCCTCACATCAAGGAAAGATGATCTGACGCCTTTTTTGGAATGTTTCACCGAGTTGTTGTTGAATGAATCCGCGTTGCATACGATCCCGACGGAGACGCTTCTGTCATCACTCTAAGAGGCTTTATAATAAATTGCAGCGTTATATTCCACCTCGACGCCTCAGGAGGAGCATTTCAGTAAAAGAAACAACTTTAGTGTGGGTCTTCTTTTCTTTCTTTTTTTTTTTTCTACGAACAAAAGCAAGACGAAGAAAGACAAGAAGCCTGAAGAGCTATTACCCGGTGGAAGGTAATGGCGCGAGGCGCGGGAGGATACAAATAGCAGAGGAAGGGCACTTCACCCAGATAATGGGGTTGAAGGATCCTGGCGTGGAAAGATTCATGTACAGACAAGGCTCCTTTGATGCAGTGACATTGGAAAGCCTATAAAAGCCGTGGTATAAAATACGGAGGCATTACTTTAAGCTAATAGGATCCCGGGCTCTCCGAGGCAGGTTTAGCATACAGCCTGACATGGGAGAAACAGAAACACTAATTGGATACACAGACGTGGGTTCAATAAGTGAAGACGAAGGGATCCATCAGAGGGGTTGTTGGACTGGAGGGGCTGCAGGGGGTGAAGGAGGAGATGCTGTGATGCTGAGCCGGCTGCACACATTACTGGAGGAGGTGAAAGAAACTTCTAGAAGCTAGAAAGGCTTTTGCATTCTTTCCCACTTTTGGACATCTTATACAATAAAGAGGCTACACGTTATAACATTGATTTACATTTATACATTTGTAAATCGTGTATTGACTTCGTGACCTAAACCTGACAGAAAGTCGGAGGTTTTGGTTTAAATTCTCGTTATTTTTACGAGATCATCTTCAAACTTGGTCCACGTGCAGAAGAGGGTTTGCGAAGTTAAATTGCAAAAAACCAAACCTTCATCAAACCTCACATGTCTGATAAGAGTCGTAACCTGAACACACTTGATTAGAAATATTGTGTGTCAGTCACAGTGCCACCTAGTGGTGACAGGAAGACCTGACTTCATAAGTCAGAATAGTCTTAAGGTCTTGATGCATATTGGAGGATGTAGTGTGTTTCCACGCAGTAGAAGGGGCGGGGCTACGACTGCTTTGATCTCGCCATGAAGGACACGACTGTTGTAACTCCACGCCACATGGATTTTTTCAAAACTGAAGAGGTTCAATCGGAGTACGAACCTGAAGGCGCTTACGATACGGTGAATGTTTTGGTGTGGGTGTTAATGCTAGTTTCTGAATGACTATTTCCCCTTTTGTTTTCTTGTTGCACCGTTCTGCAGTCGAGTCGAGGATTCCTCCGGCACCTCGGCCTCCTC
>CAAKHC010018823.1:0-17384 GCA_901007825.1 Macroramphosus scolopax
GTTTGAAATGCAAATGAAATGTTACATCACAGCAACCGTACAATTTCCTCCATCATTCATATTAAAACTATAAAAACTGCAGATGTAATCACTGTGCTTCTAAATCTGAACTCACCTGTCATGAACTCTGTTCTCAGACTCCATCAGTTTGGTCTTCAGGTGTCTTATAGCGACCTCCTTTTGCTGCAGAGGGGTGAGGTACTGCTCCGGGTTCGGGGGTCTGATTCCATGGTTGTCGCCACACGAGTGGTAGCGGCCCAGGTTCGCTCTTCTGCTGGGCAGAAAGACGATGCAGGTGAAATACAGAGTTTACAACCAATATTATCCAGCTGCAGCAGGAAGCAACCTTGTTTGATGATGGGGGTGAAATCCCTCCAAGCGGGAGATAATTGGTCCGGCTGAAATAGTGTGGTTAGGGCGGATGCTCTCTGAAGCCTGGAATTACTGTCTGACACAGGATTACTCACATGCAGACTAGAGACTAAAAATCTCAAATGCTGCTTTACCAAAGTCAGTCAGCAAGGAAAGAAATCGGGAAGCTAAATGCATTAACATTCAAATGCCATCTGCCTGTCCTATGAACTCTGTTTCATCATGCTCAAAGGGAACGGAATGGTGTTGATGATGAGTGGGTGGATTCGGACAGTATGCAAAGCAGTCCACGAGCCCCTATCTTCCACTTGCACAATATCCTAGCAACCTGGGATATTTGAGGCTTTGATGCCACTTGTGCTGCATCCCTGCCAGAAATAGAAACCGCCCAGGAGAAAGCAGCATGTGAGAGGGAAAGATGTCACATGACACTTAGGCAGCGTTCGGAAAGCTGACAAAAGGGATGGAAATGTCTCGCAGTGACAAGAGTGGAGGGGTTTAATGCATTGAAGATAAAGAATATGGAGCCAGAAATACATGATGGTCCCAACCCTTTAAGCATCTACTATGTGGTATGGTTGTCCTGTCCCTAGTTGACCCTGTGTTTAAAACAAAAGTTCTTGTTCAGAGACTTTCAGGAGGCGAAAGATTTGATGTTCATCCATCTATCCCGCTACTCTGAAATATTCATGATCCTCTCCTCCCCTCCAAACCGAGGTGCAATCACTCTGATCCAGTTATGAGATAGCTGCAGCCAGAAGGGTCACAGTCTGGGTTCCATGTCCAGACATTTGCGCTATTGAATCCTCATTAATCCCAAACACAGCCAAATCATGACCGGTATAATCCCGGCCGGCTGCAAAAGAGGAAATGATAAAACAGTCTGGGCTTAATCCAGCCACCTATGGGTTTAACGGTATGCTGCGCATCGCCTGAGCCTTAATCTCAGTCTCCAATATCTATGTGCCTCTCTGTCAAGCAGAGAAGTCAAGGTGATCATATGAATGGTGAGATTAACCTGGAGGTGGGGCTGGAGGTGCAGCTGCTGCTGTTGGTAGAGGAGGCAGCTCTGGGTGGAGTCCTGTAGGGAGCGTAGAGGTTCGCATCCCGGTTGGCTGCAGGGCTCCCGGCTGGCTTGAAGACTGGGAGCGATCGAATGTTGGTGCCACGACTTGATAAAACAAAGCACGGAAAAGAAAATTACATACAACTATTTAAACTCCAGGTCAAACCCCAGCATGGTGTACTGATACAGAAACCTCATACCTGCGTGAAGGAGCTTTCTTTCCAGTTGACTTGGAAGTGAGGCTCTCCCTGGTCCTCAGGCTGCCAGTGCTGCTGGAGGAGCTGAAGTCTGCTTCACTACCTGCAGGGAGAGAAAGGGAGGAGTTAAAGTGCAGACAATTAAACTTCTGTTCATCTATATCATGCCTCTATAGGGATATTTGCACCGTCACTTCCCATTTATTTGTCCTGGTAGTATTGATGTTGATCCTAAACTAAAATGTATATAAGCCAACCTCAATAACACCTTCTTCCTCTTTAAATGAAAAACTGAATGCAGGAGAAAACAGCTTCTAACTGTCAGATCTTGCTGCTACAGCCTTGGTCTGGTGATATCAGTCCCTCCATGCTGGTGATGACATCACCCTTTAGATGTTGAGTCATTTTACAGATTTTAACATTCCTGTGCCGTCATCTTCTTTAGTTTGTCCTATCTTAGCTTCTCATTTAATAAAAAACCCCGCTGATAGCTGCAGTGCTAAAACCAGCACTAACAAGCTCCCTAAATGAATTACCAATGCTCCAGGAACTGCAGGCAGTCATGATAACTCCATCAACTCATACCTGAGCAGCATCTCTTGCCATCGAACAAAACCATAGTACTGTGTCGAGTGATGACGGTGTCAAAAACAATCTGTTGAAAACTAAGTGAACCTCCCCCACTTGGTGAGTCAAGTGAGGAGCTGTGCCCATCCAATCAGGGTAGTAACCTCCTGCTAATCAGACTAATTGGCTGAGCTCCTGAACTCTTTTCCTCATCCAATCCCTTTTTTTTCCTCATTTTGACTCATGATCAAGCAGTTTTGTGTCCTGGCAGGTCCGGACTGATGAAAACAAAGATAAAGACTGCACATGTGTTAACAGGGAACATCTGTGTAGACGAGCCTTCAATATAGTGATTGTTGTCTTTTTTACAAGAAGTTGCTAGTGTTTGCAAAGTCAGCATGTGAGGGAATCTGTGAGCTGCTGACTAAATAATCTCTTGGTGAGCAAGAAGGCAGAAAATTGTAATATTGAAAACACGATTAACCACTGTGAAGTGGGAAAAAGTACATTATGAATGGTACAGAATACCGTCCATGCATCAACACGGAGGTGCAGATCATCAACACACACAGACAAAAGGGCACCAAGACAAGTTAAAATATTCATGTTGCAAGAACTGCTTGTGCGATCGACTTCTGTTAGCTTTTGTTTAAAGACATGATTAGAGAGATTAGCGAGATCAGATTGAGTCAAGCTTTTTTCATCCTATTCCGTCTGCACAAATAAAAGTACTTAAATAATACCAATCAACACCAGTCGGATTATCTATCTCTTTAAAATCAGATTATAATTGTGTAGGCCTGAAGATTTCTAATGTCTTATCTCATATCCAATATAATCTTTTTCCTCCCTCCATGTTTACGTCTGTTCTTCTTTACCTCGGGCTTTCATGGCCGACCTCAGCTGCCTCTTGTGCCTCTGCGCGCTCCTCGTCTCGCCGCTCCACTCGGCCATCAGCCTCACCCGCTTCACTTTGGTCTTGCGCTCGGGGAGGGTCGGCGCTCTGTGGGCACTCTGCTCTGAGCCTGACGGGGTTTTGGAGGGGGACACAGACTGACTAGTGGGGCAGCCGGTGTCATCTATTGTAGACAGGCACACAGACAGTAATAACCAGGAACAGGCAACACAAGGCAGGCAGCAGCGAGCACAAGCAGTCAAGGCAGGGTGTCATCTGACAGGTAACAGCTCTCATGATGGCTCGTCACTTTCATAAAGTAGTTGTCAAGTGGGGGTGTGCAGGGGTTCACTCAGTATACCGTACACACACACACCAACACACATGCACGCATGCACTTTCTGCAGTGAAATCTGTGGCTTTCATGTGCTCTGCTTAAGGGTGAACCGGGAGGTAAAGTACCATTCAGATTACGGTTTTAATTGCTTTAATCACACTTAAGGATGTTGTGCTGGACATGACAACCCAGAGTGGTGCAAAGCAAACATGCTGTGACAACCCACAACACTGATGTTTATTCATGTAATTATATTTATATAATCTAAACCAGGCATGTCCTCAGCTGTCTTTGAAGTGGAGCTGAACTTCTTACCAGAGCAGAAGCTGTTGGTGCTGATTGTCCTTTTAGAGGGATCCGAGCTGACTTCACCCTCTCTGCCCTCTTCTTCTGAAAGGGGCGATTCAGACAGGGGAGATCCTTTGTCCTTTGGTAGGAAGGGATGGAGGATCAGGCGCGGGATGCGGCTGCGAGGGCTTCCTTTCTCTGGTGACTTCTTTTCCTGTTCAAAGCAACATCTTTCAGAGATACAGGCTAAGGGAACTTTTTGATTCATAAAAGATTGAATTGTGTTCATATCAGTGGCTACATGTATGTGCATCATGATTATAGCTATAAGTGCACATTTAGCCTTCTTTTACTTCAGTGCACTGGAGACAAGTGTCTTTCACCAGATGAGACTCACCTCATATTCCTGAAATGGTCCCATTTTGCTTCCCGTAGTGTTTCACACCTGATAAACAGAAGACAAGACAAGAGAAACAGATGAGTCATTTCTGTTCCATTAGGCTGCGTTTGGCCTTGGCGCTCACACACTTAACAAACAAAAGACCCTCTGTGTGGACTCGCTTACGCCACCATGTCCCCTGCACACATGCGTATCCAGCCCGGTACAGATGGCACAAGAAGGACCAGACCAACACACGCAACATTTACGACCTTATGAAACCAGTTTTGAGTGACAACTACATTTAATCAAAAGCTCAAAGATATCAAAGAATCACTTCCAGTC
Source organism: Macroramphosus scolopax (assembly GCA_901007825.1). NCBI lineage: Eukaryota > Metazoa > Chordata > Actinopteri > Syngnathiformes > Centriscidae > Macroramphosus > Macroramphosus scolopax. The sequence goes on from CAAKHC010018823.1 coordinate 4,447, forward strand.
ATGGCCTCTGCTCCAAGACTAAACTTTGTCTTTTGTTCATCCAGATTTGAACACGCAGGAAACATGTTTTATTGATGCTTTGGAGCTCAGTAATGCAGAATTTGTTCTCATGCTTGAATGAACTTCATACAATCCTTTCATTTCCTGTCGTCTCTTGATTGCTCGGTCTCTCAGCAGCACCGCTTAAAGAGGTCAGTTGCATAAGTGCGTACGTGTTTTTCTTTTTTTTTCTCATCAGGAATGATGTAATTGACCAGAAGGCCTGTGTGTTGCTGATGCATGAATGCATTTGAAGCTTTTGTGGCTAATCAGATGTTTTACATTCATGTAGCCCGGCACCTGAGATGCCAGTCCTGCTTTTATTATCCTCTCTCCGACAATAAAATTCTTTTTAAAAAGTGTGATAAATGTATCACCGCTTGATGTCCTAAAATTAGCCAGACTCCTTGTGTGAGCAGTTCTTTCGTCAAACCTCAAAGGATTGCAAAAATAGAGCAGAGAGCTATAAGAGTCCAACTCCGCCTCACGTCGTCAGACTGAAATAGACGTGAGTTCAGGGTGGCCGGCGCCTCCTTTGCTGCAGCTTCACTTTTGCTTTCATTTTCAGCATTCTGACAGACATCCACGCCATCGTGTTGTTGCGATGCACACTGCCTGGGCGGACTGGCACATCAGAGTCAGATTCAGCACCAAGCAGGGCAATGCAACCCCCTCCGTGCCCTAGCAACAGGCTTAGCAACCAAAGGGAAAATGCTGCATGAATGTTGGGACCAATTATGTGTGAGTCTTCACACTGTGGAGGCTTCTACCGCTCAGTCTGACTCTGTCCTTCAATGGGAACAATGTGTGCCGAGGTGATGCGGAGGCGTTTCATTCAGCTGCACCGACTGATTTTCACATTCTGAATGAACATGATGTCCTTCGGTATTTGTGTGCAAGCTTAGGAAGCCTATTCATATACTTACCAAGTACTACCATCTTAAATTGTATGGTTTAGCTCTTGATACTATTGTGTTATCATTTGCAATACTCTGTTAATTGCAGTGCAGATCTTCAATATTCTCTGTTTATTCAGCTACAAAAAAGGGGTACAAGCCGTACAACTATGATGACTGAAAAACTGCAGATTAACTAAGAGCTGAAGGGAGAAGATTAGAGGTTTATTTTGAGGGAAAAGAAGGGATGAGTATATCTGCTGTCTTGGAGTTTGATGGTTTGGCTCCATAGGCAACCTCATCCTTCATCAGTATGAATTCATGCAGCAGCAAGTAATCATATGCAGGAAATCTACGAGGGTACGAAACACAGATCATACTGCTGCGTACTGCCAAAACAGTGTTGAAAAATCAGATATTACGTGTTCCATCGGATCCCTATCTCAATAGTGTCGGCTGAAATAACCCCTACACTCTGTGAGGTTTTGGATTCTGGTCCATCTCTCCTTGATCCGGTGTTCCCATCTCAAATGTGGCCATGTCATGAACTAGGCCCTCTGAAATAGGATTATGCTACCGGCTCCCCCATCTGCTTGACTCCAGACAACATTGATTGGTTACCTACTGAGTAAGAAGCTAAGCATTATCTAAGTTACCACAGCTTCCTTAAGCATGACCAACAAACAAGCAGCCTGCGTTCACTCTGAAATCCATCTGAACATAACCCTGCATGTAGGCCACCGGGGAAGGGGGACGAGATGTACTCGGAGAGGGAGACCATCATAGCATAACATCCTAGCGTGGGCGGGATACAAGCTGCCAGTGGGATGCAAACTGCTGCGAGGATGTGTGAACGACCGGTAAACAAGCCTGTAAGCTTCCACTCAAGCAATCTTCATTATCCAGATGCTCTACATTGGAAACAGCATGGCGTGGGCATGAATAATAAGTCCTTTAATCCGGCCCTGTCTATCTGCTTTCTAATGTTGATCATGCACATGAATTTATGTGAAGCTGTTTATTCCATTTAGATATTAAGTCCATGCTTATGAGTAAAATGTGAAATTTCAGTGATGACGTGATGCCCGCTGATGAACGTCTTCTGCACTCATATTTCATCCTTGAACCAGTTTTTAAGCTTCATATTTCATCATCTGCTGTGCAAAATAATAATTTAAATAAGATGCTTTGGATTTCCTTCCTCCCTTCCTAATTTGTAACACTTTTACAAATTACATTTACATTTTTCATTTAGCAGACATACTATATTTAGTCAAAGTTAGATGACATCATCGCATCATGATGTCATCTAATCCCTTGACTTCCAGTAATCAGGGAGCATAAAGCATTAAACAACACCTAGAGTCTTGGATGTATAGAACATTGGATGTATATTTGTATGTGGCTTGCACTATATAAGACACAGTTACCTGCTATGGCAGGCTGTATTCATTTAACAGTTCTGAATATTAAAGCACCTTATGGTTGTACAGGGGACATGAACACTGCTTCTAACCCCCTTTTGAATCATTCTGCTAGCAGAATAAGCTAAATGTAATCATTTTCTAGATTTTAGTCAACCAACAAGTCCGTGCTTTGTTTCCCTTCCTGGTTTCATGGCTCCCTTTGTTTTCCATCATTGAGTATTGTAAAAGGTTGAGGAATTTCGCGTCCTCAGATCCCCTGATTGAGACAGTTTCTGTCCCCACACCGTCTTCAAACCAGCTTGTTTGACGTGTTTCCCTGTTGCATGAAGCAGAGATGTTTTGTTATGGTTTGTTTCGTGTTGCACCCTCCCTCACTCACTCAGGGTCGGAATAAAAACAAAAGGCTTTGGGAGGAAACCAATGGCGATATTAACACCCAACTTCACCCAGATTCACCCAGAACCACCCACGAGATTGATCATTGTTTGTACCATTACTCGGATAATAAAACGACAGATTTCTGAACTTGACAACTGCCTTGTCCCCCCAACATACCTGCCCCTGTAGTTTAATGTCACGTTCTATTCAAATGATGTATTGGTATGAATATATTTGCCATGAAAGTGACACTTGCCTGGATGCGTGATCGCGCGTGCCCCTCGCGAGGATGAAGCACGAAGGCTCGTTCCGCGACTGGAGCTCCTCCGGTGGCAGCCTCCGCTCTGCTGCTGGGATGTGGACTGGAGGAGAGCTGTGTGCAGACTGAGGACACACATGATTGGACAAGGAGCAGGACCACTGACAGTGCACGCACAATATGACTACCATCCCAAGTGTGTTACATAAGGCATTAACCCTCTGACTCCCCCACGTCACATAACAGCACGAGCTGCAGACAGGCTGGTGCATCATGTAAAGGCAGAGGGCATGTTTGGAAACCAGATATAACAATCTATATAGCCTGTATGCTCAGCATAATGAAATACCTGCCAATGTTTCAACCAAGAGTGGCTTCATTATTTTCTGTATGGCACATGCCTCCGCACATTATTCATGACCATGTTATGGATAGAAGGGATGATCTCATCACCAAACACGACACCGGAGGAGGTGTAACTGTGTAAACTGAAGTCAAATCCAGTCCAGTCGGAGCCTGTTGGCTCTCCATGGTGCTGAAATCAGATATGACGGTGCTGCTTTTGTCCTCAACACTGTCAAGTCATATTTACATTCAGCGCCTGCGTGTTAAATACCAATCTTAAATTCTGTGACATCATCATGTTTACACGCATGTGTACCGACAGTCGTTACAGCTCATGTATAGAGTCACACGTGTACATGAAACATGAATGTTTATTCATCGTGTTCAGAGGATCATTTGGCCGGGAGGAAGGGGGGGGGGCACTGGGTGGAACTGAGTGAAGTGTTCGCATGTGACCTAAAAGCAGCGTCTGATCACTGAGGCCCCCTGCTGGACAAAGGTAGGTAACGACATAAAGCAGCTTCTGCATCAAACAATGAGAATTGTGAAACAAAATAATTAAATATAGTTATTATAGATATAACACACATTACCTCGAGCAAACAGACTAAAGTATATCATGTCACCTGTGGATTAACATTTTTTTTCTCTCACTTTAAATTTACTTTTAAATGTTAATATATATGGTGCTTTGCTTTGGCACAACAACTATGTAAAAACTGAAAATTATTTGTCAAATGATTTGTTACCAGATCAAGGACGAGAGTGAATAACACTAAAGGCTGCTGATTCTGCCTGTCCAGTGTGCAGTGAGTAACAGAATGTGGCCTTTTCCGGTCTATTTTGCAATGAAGCCTGCAGTGATGAAAATCTCTGTGAATCATCACAGTCAGTATTATATATATATATCTTATATTTCACGGCCAACCTCTAATAGTTTTCAAGATATTTTGCTCCAAAGTAAAACTGTCGAGCTCATGGCTGCACTGGAGGTAAAGGGATCATTAAAGTCAGTTGGCTTATCCTCTCTGGACCATTAAATATTTGCACCAAATGTCATGTCCCCATGTTGCTTCAGGTGTTACAGACATTTAGCTGAAAGACAAAGAGTCAGTTAGCGAGTCAATTAAGTCAGTAGGTATCATCTACTGGGTAGCATAAATGTTTATGGAAATCTATCCAATGGGTGCTGTGACAGTACATTCTGGGCCTTAGTGGTCTGACAGATTGTCATTGCCATCTGTGGAGCTCTTCCACCAGCTTGTTTATGAAATGACCCATAAGTCGGATGGTTAGGGACGACATGGTGATACATGTTCCCTTGATAACACTGTTGATTGGTCTCAAATGGCTCTATGATGGCAGTGAGTCAAGTAGCCTTCACATATCACTTAGATATACTGTACCTTGACCCGGATGACTGAGATTATTTATTTAAAGACATACGATCTCGTGACATATACATTTAACAATGTCTTATAACAGTGAAATGAAACAAACCTGTTAAATCCTCTGCAACTTTAGCACCAGGTGCTTTAAAATATCATTTATAATAAATGGCAATATGTTGTGGGTATGTGAAAGATAATCTTCCAGGCTACCAGAATGTGGCTTTTCCTGAGCGTATCTCTTTGCACTCTGTCTGATATTGTCCACCACTTTCAATGAGTCTAAATAATCAGATACAGTTGGCGTACTGCCAGACCCATTTTCAAGAGAAAGAATAATCTTTTATTCATGAAGTACATATCTCTACATTCTGTGCGTGCAGACTCATAATAATTAATTTTCATTTTTTAGTTGGCTGTATGCCGACTAAATGAAGTACTGTTTGTGCATGAGTACTATAAGCCCTTTGATTTTTTTTTTTTTTTAACAACTATCACATGACTCACCCTCTGCAACAAAAGGCACATGTGTGTCATCTTTTGTTGCTCCTGCAGTAGATGTCTCCCCCCTCTCACCCTCTGAAGACCTCCACCCTGACTCCTACAGGTCAATAGGGGTGGGGAGGTTGAATTTAAAGCTCTAACCAGGTTTTTATTTGTCAAAACGGGGAGTGTCTGGTTCATTAACTACATGGACTCTTAGCCTTTAGCTGGAGTTAACTAATTGTTACCAGCAGCAGTGATGAGGACCTCCTCTCTTGATAACCTTGCCTATATCGATGCTTCAGGCTCTCATCAGTTGGCTGTGTAGCTGCACTGGAGGTGGAGTGAAAGGTAGCAGTGAAAACATGGACTGGATTTTCATTCATGTGGCCTTTCTCTATATGAACAAGTGGAATGGATTTGATAATGAAGCACTGACGGGGCTCTCTGTCTTATTTTACACTGTTAAGACAAACAAACTGACAGACAAATAAATAAAAAAACACGAAATCATTTGAGGGGTTTTAAGAATATTTTAGGAAGATTACAGCCCCCTAATATAGGCCTAACAAAGCCAATGGGTGTACATCATTTCCCTAGTCAGTGTATGTACATGGTAAATTAAATTAGCGAACATAGCAAAACAGAGAAGCACAAAAGTAAAAGATGAATAAATTAAAATGATGTGTCGGGTTTCTATGTTTAAATCACATGTAAAATAGGAACACGTTGGGACTAATTCATTTGCAAAAGATACAAGCCCAATATATGTTTTATTTTCTAAATAACACCCCAGCTTCTCCCTGCTCATGTGGAGAATGAAGCATTAGTCAGGGTTTACTTACTTTAGCTAATGCAATAGATTAGAATGGCCACTAGAGGTCACTACAGTATTGTAATGTATTTGTGCAGTTCAATGACTGAACAGCAACACTTCATGTTTCGAGTTTACATTGTTTCACCTCCCAATTTATTTAATCATGTTTCATCCTCTCATCTGTTCAAATCGACCAACCAAAGATCCTCCTCTGAAAATGCATCTTTTGTTTTATCATTCCATATGATTTACGGACATATTTCCTAAATAAAATGTGAAATTCAGATGCAAAAAAAAAATACACATTTTCTAAAAAGTTTCTTTTGAAAACTTTATGATCATGTTGTGTCTTCAGTCTATCTGGACGTCAAATCTAATCTGATCTGATGTCATCTGTCCTTGGAAGCTTCAGTCTCAACGACTGTGATAAGGAACACCAGACTAACTCTATTGGAGTTTTCCAACTTACATTGACTTTGCTACACATTTTTAAACTTGACATTGACGAAAAATCTCTTTGCTAATCAAAAATGATTCTCTTTATTTTAAACTGATGGCTTAAATTATTTGAGGGAAAGTAATAGCAAACACTTCAATTTCACTGCTCTTTGTCTTAATAAATTGCTTTATGACAGAGAAAAATTTAACCAAAATATTCTGTTTTTCAGGATGTCCTGAGTAGACAATTAATTCGCTGCTAGATAACCAACAAAACCTCCCCACATGGATTCCTGCGTCGGTTTATTCTGGCGGTCCGTTGGCTCTAATGTGTGCGGAGTTCTGTGACATACAATTGTTTGGGAAGCCCTGCACCGAGCGACCATGTGGGCGTGTTTCTCCCGGCCCAACAGTCTCAGCTCTTGTGTGGAGACTAGAGGGCAAAACGCACTTCTTCTGGTGCGACCGGAGAGCGCAAAAGTAGCAGCTCTCCGACCCTGACGCGCAGAACATCTCTCCACAACTTCACCGTGCGGGGAAAAAAGTCTCTCAACATCTCCCGGTGACTTTCCAGCCATGGTCGCATCTCGAGTCGTAACGCTTTATCTGGGCCTGCTCCTTGTTTTCCTTGGGAATATACCGTGTTTCCAGTCAGCTGCTATCATCTCTCCCTCTGCGCCGAGGAGGAACCGGGGAGCCAGGGTCCCTCATCAGGACGGACAAAGGTCAACCAAAATCCTAAAAGACATCTTCGCGTCCTCGCATCATATCATGAGCCACCAGAAAGAAGACCTAAAGGACGATATTGTTCCGCATGAATACATGCTCTCCATATACAGGACTTACTCGGCTGCAGAGAAGCTCGGACTAAACGCAAGCTTTTTCCGCTCCTCTAAATCTGCCAACACAATTACAAGTTTTGTGGACAGAGGAACAGGTTGGTTTCAGTCCGCTGCCAGCTCCATCAGCTCACTCTCACACACATACGTTGTTTAAATAATATTCTCACCTTGTGCTTATTTTGATAGCAATGCATATTAACTGCAGGGCAACAAGCTCACAGCGGCTACTTTTACGCACGCTTTAATCCGGCGAGAGAGCGCGTTAAAACATCAATATATTATAAAATAAGTGATAAACCAAAGCAAAGTCTTGCAAACAGCTGGATCATTTTGTAGTTCGTGAACAATGTGATGCCCTTCGTGGTTGCATTTGTATCAGTTTGCCACACAGCAGCCCACTTTTTAAGTATTAAGTTATATCACTTAACCTCTGGGTAACACCACAATAAAACACTAATTGATGTTCTCTCTAAATGAAGGCTGTAAATCAGTGTCACTGCAGGCTGCAGAAAAAGGGGGAAAGGGGAAAAGAAAGAAAAGAAAAGAAAAAAAAACACTCGGCTCCCAGCCTGCACGTGAATAGAGGAAACTTTTTTTTTTTCAGTCAGGATTTTACTGCAGCGTTTTTAATTGATGTCCAAAAGCAAAGACGGTAGAATACGCGTGGTCATTTCAATGCAAAGTGAGTTGAATTGCCCCAAGCCGGATCATATTAAAAAGTTCAATCCATTATTGTGGCCGGTTTGGCCAACTTGTGCTGACAAAGGGGAGCTGAGGGGCCAGAGCAGAGCGGCTCGGTGTGAGAAGCAGGTGTTTGGGTCAGTTAACGTGTGTAACCAAGTGATTTGAACGGCCTGCGAGGACAAACAATCTGATTACCACAAAAACATCCGACGGACACAAAGGGGACATAGGCCAAGTTAATCTTTGCATGAGAAATAAAAGCTATCTTTGTTTGCGTTCCCTCCTGTCCTGAGACACTCCGAGGCTGCAGACCTGCTTGCTGCAAAAAGTATCCAGCCTGACCACTTCTTCAGTCGGCTGGTTTAGATTATTAAGAGGATGTGCAGCTTCAGTTTCTCATGCAAATGTTTTTTTCAGTTCAATGAAGTGTAGATAAATAACTTCAAAATTTGACACATATTCCTCCCAAAAAAAACCCAGAACAAACAGTTGGATGTTAATATAAGCAGCGTTCACTCATGCCATGTCTCGTTTGAAGACAAACAACTTTCATGACGTGAATCTGAGTCTAAAGGGCTCATCCGTGTGTCCATTTCTTGCAATGTGAACTGATTTGATAGAAAAAACGCCTCACTTTCTCCCGTGATTTTGATGTGATGTGTCACTGGCTCTGACCCCGAGCTGGACCCTCTGAGAGCTGCTTGGCATCGGACGGCCGACTGGAGTATTTGAACTCGGTGATCTAATTGAGTGTTCATGTCATAACATATCAAACACTGTCTATTCTCCCATAATGACCCAGCTCGGCAGCGATGGCACACCACCAAAAAAACGACGAGGGGGGGCAAAACGAAAAAGTACTTGGTCCGCTGTGAAATGCTTGGTTTTTGTGTTTCTTTTTTTTACTGTGCAACCTCCCTTTGCGTCCGCCAATTTAATTACGGAAAATTATTTTTCTTCCCGTTCTTTCAACTCAGCGCCTTTTGTTTGTTCTGGGAGTCCTCCCAGCATCCCTTACGTGTTGCATTGCATTAACCTGCAGTATGAGCCTCAGCTGGGAATTTTAAATCACCTGCATCAGGACAGACATACACATGGGGGCACATTTGGACGCGTAAAAGAACATGTTTTGCATCTTTACGCATCATTCATCCAAGTAACACTCATGATTTGCGGCTTATTTGGCTTTTACACGTTCGTGGGCAAAGGAATTGTGCTTTTAAAAACAGGATCTCTTGTAGGTCATAACATTTAAGATCAGAAAAGAATAACTAAACTGAAAAATTGCTTTTGGCACCGCAACCCACCAATTAAACGTCAACGGTGCTTCCGTCTCTTTTCCTCTGTCCTTCAACAGAGGCAACGATGAGAAAAAATATCTTTTATATTTGTTCAGTTACAGCCAACTTGTCATTTAACATAATAATGATATTAGGAAAACTTTTTTGACTGTCAACACGAATATCTCAGTGTGTTCAGTCAGTCCGTGCAGGCGCATTTTTAAGCGGAATGTTGTCGTTGGCAGGATGAGATGAAATATAAGAGGGGAAGTACTTTAATGAGGAAGATGGGAATTCAGAGCTGTTAATTATTTGGCGAACTTGTATTTTATTTGTTTAAGGTCTTATATATATATATATTAAAAAAAAAGAAAGTAATGCAGTCCAGACGCGCAAAGTCACTGAAACGAGCACAAGGTTCCAATCTGGTTTTACGGTTGGACCCGGCGGGGTTCACGGAGGGAAACTGACAACCACACTCAAATATATTTGGTATAACTTTTACAAATTATATCACAGGGGTGTTTCGATGTTGGCATGCCACTTTACATTTTTTTGCAGCAGTCACATGTTGTGAGGATCAGCGCAGGCGAGCGTTGATTTTCAAACATTTCCCACATCATAAGAACATTTGTTACATTACTGAGTGGAGAATTTTTTTAATTTGGCAATCCAAATTTTGTTTGGTTAAATGTTATTTTTCTCAGTGAATTCTGCCCTGCAGATTATGTGTTCCAGGGAAATTAGAGAAAAAGGAAAAGTGCAGGAAATATTTCGTCCTGAATTCCAGCTCCTCTCCAAACTGTACAATTATTTTTTTTTGCACTATAACTTATTTCAGGCCGACGTGTAAACGCTGTAATTCCTGCACAATAACACGCTGACAATAAATCATTCTGCTCCACAATGTATTTCTAAAAACAAACAAAAGGCAGATATTTAATATCTGTTTTGCACACGGCTCAGTGTTGTAATCAAGCTCCACAGCTTCGCCTTGATGAAATATTTGCAGGCCTCCTGGGTCTCCAGTGGGGGAATAAAGCATTAATTGTGTATTGTTCAGTTGAGTGTACAGTATGTCGCCTTTGGTCCTCCACTTCACTTGGCCTCCTGGGTTTTTTTTTCACCTTATAACTTTAAGATTTCAGAGATTTAAAGGCTCCTGAAGCTGCAACAAGGAACATGTAACTTTATTCTGAAGGAGGTGGAAATAATAATCAAGCTGTCATCTAGTAAAATGAAACCACGGCTACTTTCATTAAAACCGGCTGACTTTTCATTGAATTATGTAACTTTTAAAATAAGTGGATTGGATTATTGTTAGATGAAAGTGCAAAACATTAACCAGTGAATAGCGGATGAATACAATATCAAGTGTAGAAAAAACTTGACGTGATGCTTCTTAAAATCTTTAACACAATGTTCCTTGCATCACATTTTGAATTGGGAGGAACCATTTGGAGGAAAGTGTCCTTCCGCGGTGTAAAAGTTGTAAAAGATTTAATTCATCAGGGGGATTCGTTGCATTTGAATAAGTGAAGTTAGTGCTGAATCAATGTCCAGATTGTCTCTCGGGGGAAACCGTATTATCAGGGTGAGGTCGGATAAAAGCTTTTAACCATAACTGAGGACTTGTCAGCTGCAGTTTGTTTCAGGGTGGACACTTGAAAACAAGAAAGAGAGCGAGGGAGAGAGAGAAGGCCTCTGTGGGAGAATGTGAGCCCCCCACCCTGAACACTGTACACCCTAAGTGAATCTGACTGCAATTATTTTCTTCTTTTTATCCTTGCAGACGATCTTTTGCACTCTCCTCTGCGAAGACAAAAGTATCTGTTTGATGTCTCAACCCTTTCAGACAAAGAGGAGCTAGTCGGGGCGGAATTGAGGATATTTAGGAGAGCGTCCGGGGATTTGCAGACGACAGGCCCGTACGACATCCAGCTGTACCCCTGCCGCTCGGACAGACTGCTGGACTCCAGGCCGCTGGACCCTCTGGACCCCTCCAAGCCCGGCTGGGAGGTTCTGGACGTGTGGGAGCTGTTTAAATCGCATCACCACTACCACCAGCCTCATCATCAGCATCACTACCAGCAGGGGAGCCAGCTCTGCTTCCAGCTCCGGGTCACCCTCGGCAAATCGGACACCGAGGTGGACCTGAGGCAGCTGGGGCTGGACAGGAGCGGCCGGTCCCAGCAGGAGAAAGCCATCCTGGTCGCCTACACGCGCTCCAAGAAAAGGGAGAACCTGTTCAACGAGATGAAGGAGAAGATCAAGTCGCGCAGGTCCGAGATGGAGGAGTCGGTGCGGGTGGGGGAGGGGGTGTCGCTGCGGGGGGCCAGAGGAGAGGGGCCCCGGCGGCGGAGGAGGACGGCCCTTAGCAACCGTCACGGGAAGCGACACGGGAAGAAATCCAAATCCAGGTGCAGCAAAAAGGCGCTGCATGTGAATTTCAAGGAGCTGGGCTGGGACGACTGGATCATCGCGCCCCTGGATTACGAGGCGTACCACTGCGAGGGGGTCTGCGACTTCCCCCTGAGATCGCACCTGGAGCCGACCAACCACGCCATCATACAGACCCTCATGAACTCCATGGACCCCAACAGCACCCCGCCCAGCTGCTGCGTGCCCACCAAACTCAGCCCCATCAGCATCCTGTACATAGACTCAGGCAATAATGTGGTGTACAAACAGTACGAGGACATGGTGGTGGAGCAGTGTGGGTGCAGGTAGCGACCGATTAGCCTGCAAAAACCTTTTTTAAAGACAGAAAAAAAAAACAATCAAAGATAAGGTCTGGATGGATCCCGTGTGGAAGATGAAACGCCTCGACGCATGACGCGCCTATTCAAAAGGGATGCACAAAGAGGCGACTTCTGCTTATTTATTCAGAGTCATCCGTCACAATAATTTACACTCTCTGCCTTAAAGTGTTACGCCTTATTTCCCACCCATGCAACAAGTTACCACTCATCAAACAGGCTTTTGTTTCCCAGAGAGTGCGAAGTGTCCATATGGCACAAGGGATGGATACATGGTGTGTGATCTGACTAATCACCAAGGCGAGATGGGAAGCCTATTGAGTCCAACTGTGCACCTGTTCGTGCCGAGGCCAGAGGACAGTGGGTTTTGCCTGTCAGCGCTTTGCTGCAGCTCTGCCGTGTGAACCTGCCAGCCAGGCGGACTCTTTTGGGTATGTGCATCCAGGCCGTAATTGCCACCGTCCAGCTGGAGTCATTACAGGCCCGAGCAAGTGCATGTTTTCCCCCAAAGGAAAAGAAAAGAAAAGAACAGAACAGAAAGGAAAGGAAAAGAAAAGAGAAGAAAAGAAAAGAAAAAAGGGGTGAATGTCTCATCTACAAAACACACACACACATTCACACACACTGTCTGAGCAGAGGACATAAGACGACAGTGGTGATGCCTTCAAGAGATTTTTTGCCTTACTGGAGACCAGCTGAGAGAGTCCTCGTGAGCCTTTGTGGACAGAAAGGACACGAAAACCGGACGTGTGCCTGACTGGGGCCCTGTTCTTGTTGTAAAAAAAAAAAAAAAAAAAAAAAAAAAAAAAAAAAAAAAAAAAAAAAAAAGAGGAAGAGAAAAAAAAAAAGAAAAAAAAAAAAAAAAAAAAAAATTAAAAAATAAAAAAAAATAAAAAAAATTTT
>CAAKHC010018824.1:0-17551 GCA_901007825.1 Macroramphosus scolopax
GGGGGGGGGGGGGGGGGGGGGGGGGGGGGGGGGGGGGGGGGGGGGGGGGGGGGGCTCTTGATTAAAATCTCAAGAAGAGGTTTAAGTGGTTTTTTTGCTCAACAGATTCATGAATTGAAATGTGACCCATTACAATCCTCGCGTACGTGTCCCCAGAAACGTGGTTTCGTACGCTTCAGCCTGCTGATGCTGCACATATTTCAAATTACCGCCAAGCACTTTCCACATTATACCACTTTTTTCATCTGTCAAGAGGCCTTTTAGCTGCAGCGCCTCATTTTGATGTGGCCCATCCACTGTTCTTACTTGTATTTCATGTTTCACTCAAGTGGTAATGCAGTAACAGACGAGGGGTATTTCCAAAACTCCCTTTGAAAAAAGCCAAACATCAGACTGAAAACCCCCATTTGGTGCAAAATAAGATGTCAGAATGTATTGTTGGGATGTATTCTTGCTTTGCTAATATATCTTGACTCAAGGCTTTAAGGTGGCTCAAGAACGCAGTAAAGGTTTCATCACTTCCTTTAACGAGAACATTTGTTTCCATGCAACAATATATAAAACTTGAAGGCAACAAAAGGCTCGTCGTGATGGACGACTTGACATGACATGGCTCTGAAAGGCTGCAAAATCCAGTTTCATTGCACTCATATTAATAATGAACAGAAGCATAATAAAATCCAATAAAAATGGAAGTTAGACAACAACTCTTACATGCATAGTTGTCTTGCAATGAGGCCTAAAAATGTTTTAGTATTGTATGAATATGATGTAAGAAATGTCTTGTCACCTCACTCCAGTTTCCTACGACCCAGACGTCCTTGCTGACCGGCTCCCTGGCCATCAGGTTGCTCTGGTCGCCGGTCGTGCTGCTCCTGGGAGGTTCCGGCTGCTGGTTCTGGCTCTTGGAGCGACTTCCTTTGGACCGGGACGAAGGTTTCTTGGCGTGAGGCGCAGAGCTGCTTTTCTTCGGTGACACAGGTTTCTTCACTTTGAGGACCTTCACTGTGGGCGCCGTCGCCGTGGTGACGGGTTTCCTCGCAGCTGTGGACGGAGCTCGTGTTGTGTGGAAGCCGGTCTGCCCCTTTAAAGTGGTGAGAGGAGCCCTGTGTGTCCAGCGGCTGTGTGGAGGGCTGGTGGAGGCGGATCGATGAGTGGTCTTCTCAAACATCCGGGCACTGGTCAGCGGGATGAAGGAGGAGGTGGAGGCGGGTGCTCTGGATGTGTGCGTCGTAGGTGGACTCGTCTGTAAAGTGGGTGTGATGATATGCGGCATCGGGCTGGTTGATTTAACATGATTGTTGTGTCGTGATGCAGCTGTTGTACCGACGTCCAGGTCGATAATCTCCTCCTCTTCTCTCGTCCTTTCCTCAATGATGTAACCATTTCCTGGAGTGGACATCAACACATCCGGGGTACTTCCCTCCTCTTCATCCTCCCTCTCCTCTATTGTTTCCGTCTCCATCGTTGTATGCCTGTGATGTTTGGCAGGAGTTGTCCTACTAGGGAAAACGTTTTCCCCCTCATGTACTGCGTCTTCCTTTTTCCTTACTATGTTATTGAAGTCGTAATCGTCTGTGTCAACCAGGTCAGGTCCTGTGATTTTGGGGGTTAATAAAGATGTGGTGGTGGGGATGGGAGCAGTTTCCTTCCTCAAAGTGAGCCTAGTTGTGGGCTCGGCTGTGGCCGTGGTGCTCGTGGGAGCTCTGGTAGATGAAACGGGATGCTGCGGGGGGTCGCTCTTAGGCGGGTAGACACGGCGGTACTTGGGTGGAGGTCCAGGTCGTCTACGCAGGCTGGAGTTAGGGCAGCTCTGCAGCGCGCACAGAGATCGGGACCGAGGTTTGGTTGCGAGGTCGCAGGTCTTTTTGGGTGCGACTGCACATGTCACATTCCGTGAGCGGACACCTCCACCACATGTCACAGGACACTGCAGAGAAGGAGCACAGGGATACATCAGAGTCTGAACACAAGAGGAAAGGCAGGATAACAAACCAGTATAGGTCTTACCTCCTCCCAGGGGCCGGCAGCCCAGTCCTGTCCACAGGGAACGTCTCGGTAGCACGGCACCACAGGTTTGGGTTTCAGGAGATGCTTGCACTCCACGGGATGGAGAACCCTCTCCTCCCCTGAAACCGTGCGGACGCAGAGCACCGTTCGCTTCCGCATCCCGTCTGATCCACAGGTGGTTGTGCACTGCTGCCAGCCTCCCACCCACCACCTGGGGAGGACGGAGGACGGAGGGGGGGAGGAGAACATCAAGAAAAGACACCTAACAACAATTAAACAATATGAAATAGATGAACCGTGAGAGGACGGACCTGGCAGGACAATCCATGTTCTTACACTTGCGGTGTTTGTCTTCCGGTTGGATCTCCAGGTCACACAGAGACTCGTCCACGACGCCCACGTCCGTCTCGAAGCAGAGCACCGGCTGGTGCTGCTCGCCTGCGGCGGACACAAGACAAACAGACGGTCAGATGATACACAGACGGTAATCCAGCGGAATATTAAAGACCCAACCAACCGAGTCCGCAGGTGGTGCTGCAGTCTGTCCACGCCCCGTGTCTCCACCTGTAAACGGGTTCGATGACCTCGTTTCCCGTCTCCTTGGTCTTCTTGATGATGTACTCGTACTTCAAACCCGGGTTCTTCTCCTGAAACAGCAACTGGACAATCACAGGAATTAATTAGGCAAAGAATCAACGCCCGGCTGTCAGCAGAGCTTCATGAACTTAATGGAGGCATCTAACACAGGTGGTGGAAGAACCCATTAAACGTTTTACTGAAGGAGGTTTGTGAAGTGAACTAAGGTAGCTGCTCCTGAGTGGAGGTCTGGACGGAGGTTTACTGTCAGAGCTGTCACATCACAGCCGGTCAATCAAAACAACTGATGCAGAATCTTTCTGTACGCCGTCTTCCTGCCAAGCGAGCAGACTTCTCCTGGTTTGAGTTGTGGATAACAGAAGGGTTGTCTACTGGCCGAGGTCGGATCTCTCAGAGCGGAAACTGTCACATCTCATCCCGTGTTTTTGAAATATATCTACTTTAGAGGAAAGAAATACTTCATGTTGATACAATTTTATCTTCCCCCAAAAATGTGTAAGCTGATTTGTTTTGGACGCCGTTGTTCGGCTTCCCATGAGACTGAATACAGACCAAATATACCGTAACAATGGGTAGTATTATCCTCAAACACAGTATTCGTGGGCCTACCTGGAGCATGACCGGCTCGTTGGTGGGTCCAGGGGCAGTGAGGTTCTCCATGTTCCCACTACGTTCGTAGAAGAACGTCGTCCCGCCGGCCTGATACTCGCCGTTCCACTGGATGATGAAGTTGCCATTGAGGAAGTACTCGTCCGACCGTTTGCTCCTCAGCGCCAGGAAGTTACCTGCCTCCTCCATTTCCTTCACCAGGATATCCCGGGCCCCCTCAGGTATCACGCCCACGTCCACGTACCCTGAGAGAGTCGGGAGGGGAGTCACAGCGAGGTAATGGATGGCCCACCATGGCTGCTGCCACACTCACATCCAGACTACCACAGCTTCTCTCTGATCTTTAATAGAGGGTGGGCTCAGTCTGCCGGGCTGGCTGGCATGTGTGTGTGAGTGTTCGGCGTGGGGGGCACTGCCCTGTCTCTGCTTTTTATTGTGTGTGTGGATGGGGGGCTGAATGGGGGCGGACCACGCAACCATGAGTGTGCCTCTGGAGTTTAATGATGTTTGTGGGAAGGTGTGTATGTTTCTGTGTTTGTGCAATAGAGGGGGGGGTCGCCCTCGGTCGAAGCCTTTTGAAGTCTTACACATCTGGGCTGGTTATCTGGAGAGGATGCTGTGTGTAGCAGACAGCGAGTGTATGTGTGTGTGTGTGGGGGGGGCAGGCAACAAGCAGGGTAGGAGGGACATTTTTAGCATTTTAGTGCCTCTTTTTCTTTTAATCTGTCTTGGCGACTTCAATTCAAATCAGACATGGCCGACGATATCATGTAACAAACACACACACACGCGCACACACACACACACACACAGCCAAGTATTGCAGGACAAACAGCTGCACAATGTGGACGAGAGGGCTGCCATGACAACAAAGAAAAAACACAATGGCGTAATGCTAATGAACTCCCCTATAATGACCCTCCGGCTGCAGGCGTGTATCTGAATTCTACCCTCCGAAGGGGCCATCAACGCTTTCCTTTAATAGTGACTCATTGATGGGTTGTCTGTTTTGTGTTACTACGATTTTTATATGTGTATGAATTCTTAGATAATTACATTTCTTGGCACAAATCCGCTCCATCTGCTCAAATATCCTTTGTGTGGAACTCACCAAAGCCTTCTCCCTCATCAAACGACTTATAGACGGTCTCACAGCTTGTGCCGTCGCCCAAACAGACTCCGCAGCGATCCTCCACTGCGTTTGAGTCGATGCCATAGTCGCAGCCCACCTCCTGCGGACAGAACACGCACAAAACACATAAAACAGTACGACCGCAGATCCATTACAGAGACACAAAAGGCGGATTCGGTGAACTCTAGTCAAACGTCTCATATCTTGCGCCACTATGCCCCCAGTCTCTTTCTAGTCTCTTACCCAGCCACACTACCTTGCACACTCCGTTGACGCAGATGTTTCTGGACTTGTTGTTCATGTAGCACGGCGTCCCGTCGGTGACGGCGTCGAGCATCTTCTCCGAAAAAAACTCATTGACCGGTCGGCAGTTCAGCTCGCAGGGGTTCGCTGGAGAAAGAGAAGAGAGCAGATTAACTCACAGGAACTGAGTCAGATCCAGCGATGCCCAGACGTCTGAGTGACTGAGACACCTTTGATCAGCGGTGGAAGGTAACTGAGTATATGTACTCAAGTGCAGATATGAGGTACTTGGAGGTATTGGAGGGAAATACTGTACTTTCTACTCGACTAGATTTTAGATCCTTTGGTTCATCTGGTGTATAAAACTGTATTAAAGCAGTTAAAACATGAAGACAACTTTAATAAAGAAGTCACCTTATTTTTAGTAGAAGATGATCTATTTAACATGAACAGTGATTTGATTACCGGATGGACACAAGTACACAAGAGAGAGTAATGTGTTCTGTATTTAAACATTAAATACTCCTGCAGGGCTTTCCTCAGTGAATGCTGCCCCCTGTTGGCCGACAGGTGCAGTACACACACCAGCTGATCTGTGATCTGTGCAGCCATCTGTGTGTCTCTCCCTGCGGTGTCTAATCATATATCTGAGGCATTGACCACTTACATGGGTTCGCCACAGGAATCCACTTGTAGAGCTCGTTGTTGTAGGACACCGTGTCGAACTCACTGCACAGCATCTCCCTGAAGGTTGGTTTGTCCTGCTGGCAGGGTTTTGTGTTACACGTACGATAGCGCTTCCGTTCCCCGGTGCAGTACTTTCCCCCGAACTCCGGTCTGTGGAAGGATGAGAGCACTTTGAATATGATCAGTTTTCTATTTAATGACTTCTTGCCAGTGGTTGAAAACCAAACAGAAGATTTACTTTGGGTTGTTACATTCCCTCTCAGCCGACTGGACGCCGGCCCCACAGGTCCTGGAGCAATGAGACCAGGTGCTCCACTGTCCCCAGCCGCCGTTCACCGTCTCTGGGAGTTTACCCACAATCACACACTCTCCAGAGATACACCACTGAGGGAGAAAACACTGGTCAATCAACAGAATAGAACTGAAAGTCTCTTTGCCTGCATCATCCTGATACGGAGGACCACAAATATCATGGAAATAGTGAGTACAAAGGTGATAAGTATTATATATCTTGTGTCTACCTTCTCGGGTCCACAGCGAGTGCCATCGATAGGTGAGTCCAGCTTGGAGCGACAGGAGCCGTTTACTGAACACCAGAGGATCTGGCAAACGTTCTGAGAGAAAGACACAAACCATCACCAACAAGAAGAGGACTGCTTTCTGAAAGGAGCTTCAGTTGGAGTACTCACATCCACCTCGGGGCAGAAGGTGGCGTTGGGCCCGTACTGCAGCTGGCACTGGTGGTGTGTGGTGTAGCGAACACCGAGCCGTGCCAGTGGGGTCGTTAGATCCCTCTTGGAAGGACGGTCGTCTAGACAGAAACCCCAGCCACGACTGAGGGAGAGGAACAAAGATCTGAAGGTGAGTGACCGGCATTTATAGAGGGATGAAAGAGAGACATGAGACCACTGGAGAGGTTGTTGGAGGAAATCCTTACTTTAGTAATGCTTTTGAAATCTAAGAACATTAAGGAAAGGAATGCATGCTTCAACGTTCAACAATCTGAGCCGAGCGATGGGTCCAAACATGAACCGTGACCTCTGACCTGCGTGGCCAGCGTGTCAGGTGAAATTGCATCGCTGTAACTACAAAAGGAATTCTTGAATTCAGCAGCGTCAACACAAAACTACAGGACGAAGCAAACATTTGCAAATGTCGGTGCAAGTGTGACCCCATGCACAAGTTCCTCTGGGCCCTCAAGCTTGTCTGGAACTTGTGGGTCTGCAGGAATTGTTATTGTTCGGCTTATTTCTACGTACATTCATTGTTTCTCCCACAAAAGTTCGTCATAGTTTGATGCACATCAGTGTTTGTTGAGCTATGCTGCTCTCGCACCAAAAACCACACCCATTGTATTTCTTGGATCGTTTTCAATGTTTCCGTTCACATCTGCACCAGGATTTGCACTTATCTGCCCCCAGGACGGGTCGTCCCACTGTGGAGGAACTTATCACAACCTTTAGCGATTCACACAAGCTGCAGACGACGTGTGTGTCCCTCCACAAAAGGAAACATAGTATGAAGGGAGGGTGAACTGTTATATAACATGATGTTAAGATAAACAGCTTTAGAGTGAAGCATGGATCCGGGCTTACTCGAGGAAGCGTGTGATGTAATCCTTGGAGCAGGAGGACCAAGTGAGAGGGGAGCTGTCGTACATCAGCTGCCGGGACATGATGAACGGGTGCCTCCCTTCCAGCTCGCAGTCGTTCCCCTGGCCGTCGTGATGGATTCCAAAGCTGCAGTCAAACACAGCCAACACGGCTGACTGTGATATTTCTTTATTACACATAAAAATCTTTCATGCTCTGGCGCCCGTGGTGGACGGCCTCGGTTCTCTGAGCAGGAACATACTTGTTTCAATAGAATGTATCATTAACAGCACTCGGAGAAAAGAGTTTTTATAGCTATCCGGTGTGTTTAAATTAACTTCACTTGCCTTATGCTGCAATCAAGGCCAAAAACATGAGCTTAGTCCCAAACCCACTAATACATGCAAGGTAGAAATCTGTCTCCAATTCTGAGTCATTTTATTGGCTCATTTTCAGCTGAATGTCTTAAATAAGTTTATGTTAGCTCAAAGTGGTAAAGTATGACGATGAGCACATGATGTACACTTAACTTAACTTAACTTAACTTCACTTAACTTAACTTAACTTACTTAACTTCACTTCACTTCACTTCACTTCACTTAACTTAACTTAACTTAACTTCACTTCACTTCACTTAACTTCACTTAACTTAACTTCACTTAACTTACTTAACTTAACTTAATTTACTTAACTTAACTTAACTTAACTTAACTTAACTTATTTAACTTAACTTAACTTAACTTCACTTCACTTCACTTCACTTCACTTCACTTCACTTCACTTCACTTCACTTAACTTAACTTAACTTAACTTACTTAACTTAACTTAACTTACTGATATTTGCATGCACACAGTTCAATAACTGTCTGACAGGTTCATTCTAGGAGATCATACGGCCCAGCTGCACATCAACCAGCTGAACACACAGACAAGATGTCGTGCAGCCTCTTGTAATAAAAGTCAGTATTCCAGGTTTCACAGTGACCACCGACCAACACACACAGACCTGTGGCCCATCTCATGAGCGACGGTGAAGGCGACAGGTAGACCCGAGTCCTCGTTGATGTTGCAGCTGCGGTGCGGTTGGCACATCCCGGACAGGTGAGACAGGCCGAGCGTCTCGCAGGGCTGGTTCATCCCAGCACAGATGTCTTTCCTGCGAAGCGAAACGTGTGAACATGCAACATTTCCATCAGAAGAATTAACAGTGGAGATTCTGTTTCAAGCACCGTGCACAACTTGCCTGGTGACCAGCACGGCCACGTCATGGTGAGCCGGGTGTGTGTCACTCTGGGGATTCAGGTTCTTCTGCCAGGCACAGAAACTGGACAGAGTGGTGTCTGCATGGTGGACGATCTTCAACCCTTTCTGCAGCAAACACACAGAGTACCATTAAATGCAGTTATTTCAGCTTAAATATGCCTTTTTGGGAACATAAGTGGAAGAATAGTTTCCTTAAAATACCTTCAGAGGAAACATTAAATACAGCTGAATATGCAGAAACAACTGCTGTTATGTTGGCACACAGTGATGAGACTCATGACTTATACAAGCACACTAACGTAACTAACTGACCTCTTCTCCCTGTAGCAGAATCAGACGGACCAAGATGACGTGGATGGCGTTGCCAATACTGGCATCATGAAAGATCCCAGCCACCTGTCGACATCAAGTATTTACAAGTTCAGCCCGTGCAGATGAGATAACATCGGCGTCAGTGATGTAAACACTCACCATGTTCATGATGGTAAAGATGTAGGACTCCACGTTATCGCTGCCGTGATACTCGATGAGCTTGGAATCCGCCACCACCATGGTCTCCACCCAGCGCTCCCTGCTGACGGAGCGCTGGGATCGGGGCCGCGCCGCGTCCTCCCCCAGCTGCTGCTCCCGTTCCCATTCCTCCCTCTGCCTCTCCACGTCCACCGAGTCAGCGTCTAAAGTAAAGATGGATAATTGAAGTGAACCTCCAGTAAAATAATGACTTGTTGTCTCAGGCCAAGACAGGAAGGTGCTCACCTGCTTTGGATCTGGTCCTTATAATCCTCTTCCATTTATTGTTATTTGATTATTAGAATTACAAATTATTATTATAACTAGTGCACAAATGACAAGGTGTATTTTTCTTATTTTATTTGAACAATATAATTTTCCTTTGAAAACAGCCGAACCATCAACGTCAGTGTACAGAAACACACCTTGAACTCCGCAGGGCCCGGCTGCGTCTCCGCCCTCAGGACTGCGTTTCTTCCTGTGAGTTTCTTCTCTTGGGTAGATGATGTGGGGCTCAGGAGACCCTGCAGGACCACCAGGAGACGTCTGGACTGGCTCTATGAAATAATGTCCTTCAGGCAGGGAGAAGAAGCCTCTCTGTTGAAGAGGAAACATGGATCTTTATTCGTCACCAACGTGACTAATTCACAAGACATTATGTCATCTCGGAGCATTACTAGGCTTCTTTAAGTCCCTCTCATAGTTCCCTTTGAACAAACCTCGTCACTAACATGGTTTTTATTCTAATATTTGCAGTGAAACAACAACAAAGTATTTAATATTTCAGTATTTGACTTTCCCATGTAAAGACGGCTGAAACGGTGGAATCCATCATTATTCTGCAGATGAGGATAGGAACTGGAAGCACCCCCCCACACACACACACACACACACACAAACACACACACACACACCTTTCTCCTCCCCTAAGGCACATTCTCTGTCTGCAGTAGCAGCAGCAGCAATAAAGTATTTTTCCTAAGTATGCCATGCGTGTTCTTACTGGTGCAGCGCCTGCTGATCAGTGAGCTCTGAGGGGTGAAAAGTACACAGACAACACACACCCTGACACACACACACATGAACACATGCATGCATGTATACACAGAAAAAGGTCTGTGACTTTGCAAAGGAAAAACAAGTGTTATGAATGTTCCACCTGCAGGTTTGCAAGTTCCCTTCATTAAGCTGATTGTGTGTGTGTGTATGTGTGTGTGTGTGCGTGGGCGCGTTCTGTGTTCAGCCTGAGTCCAAACAAGCCCAGGCGGTTCTGGGACGGACCCCTCCCTCCCTCCCTAAGCCGACTTCCAAGAGGAACAACTTGCATGAAAGATGGATGATTCATTCTTTCAAGAAGCAACTCGACGCAAAGAGAGATTTATCTCTTAATTTGTAGTTTTCTTGTTTACATGTCGTACAAATACACATTCACGGCATGACTGAAACGTGAGAGGAGAACACTTGTCGTGTACATGAAGTGAACAACACCGACATGATCCGGATGATTCCTGATTTCCTCCGCTGTGTTTGAGCAGCAGATGTGAGACACGAGGCCGTGCTGAGCTCGCCGTAAGGACACTGCTGGTTCCAGGAGTCGATCCTGCTGTTTACTGCAGTTCTGCTCTGTTCAGATTTCTAGGTCACCCTGACAACTTCTGCATGTGTCTGCTTCTTGAAAGAAAAAACAGAAAGACCTGCCACGTTCTTCCAGCAGTGTGCGCGGCTCTGATTGGATAGTTTCCACTCGGGGAGTTCAGAAAGTGCAAATCTAGAGTAGCAGTCACCTGTTATACTGAACCTTGTAAAATAAGAAACAAGAAGTTTGTAGGACATAACAATGTGGTTCAGGTTAGCTTTCCCATGTAAAACAGTAATTATAGCAGATTGTAACCGCAGGTCGTCTGTAGTCGTCTCAGGGTCGGTTACTCAGATGAATTGAAATATTGAGAAAGGGTTTTCCAATAACTCAGAGTGTGGTGTGGTGTTTGGCTCGGGGCAGGGACCGACTCATCCAAGAAGCATGTAAGCTGATCTACTACGAGGAAGCTTCCCGGGGGCCTGGTGCAGCTCACACAGCTGATCTCACTGCTGCTCACAAACCTCAGTTCGACAAGATGTTCACACAATCTCTCTGCAAGACAAGACACATAGAAAAACACATCCAGCGTACTGTAACCGGTTTTAGGCGTTTTCTATTTCCCCGTCTCCCTGTCGTCTCCTACATGTCTCCCTGAGTATCTAACTCCCCAGTCGGTCCCGGCAGAGAGAAGCAGGTGGTGGAGTGCAGATCGGCCAGGAAGGAATGCTGCAGGGAGGCCCCGTCCAAACATTCAGACCGGAGCGCTGCGTGATCTGTATGATCTGCATAACAAATGCAACACAGCCTATAAGGCTCTCCTTGTGCAGCGGAGCTCTGGCGTTACCTGTGATCCTTCAATTACCAGGTACAGATCCTGCGGGACGCCTGTGGTCAAACACAGAGAGACAAGCATCTTGAAAGGATGCCGACTTTGTTTTTTTCTGAAGGGGAATTGTTTTGGCAGTTCTTGCTCTAAATCCAGAGTGCTGTGCTGGCCGATCTCCCCCCTCCCCATGAATCCCCCCCTCTAACCTGGAGGAAGCGTGTTTGGGTGTGAGGTGCCAGAGCCAGGGGAGGTTACCATAACACAGGTCTGTGTTCTAAATACAGAGGCCATGTGGAACTGCTTTACCTCCTCTTCCTGCCTCTGTGGCCAACTGAAGCTGGAATAAAGTCTCCGCTGTTGCACAAAGCCGATGACCTTAACCGTTGTTAGTGGGACACGAGGGGGGGGTGAGAGGGTGCAACAGCTTTTTCTGGGTTTCACTACATTTAGAGCTTCTATCCACCGCTGACTGACTCCTAATCTCCTCCTCGGAGGTCAAAAGCATTATCGCTTCTCACCTGCACAGAAACTGCAGTTAGTGGAGGAGCATGCCGACGTAATCGGTCTGAACCTGCTTGTTCTTGTTTCCTGTCGTGCCCCGGGGATCACTAAAGCCTCCACTCAAAACATCGTTTCTTCAATGGAAGGTTCTCCCGTGGAAACGGAAAAACTGAGAGTGCCGTCAACCACCACCCAACGATCCCGCCCGATTTGTTGGAGCGAATCTGGCTGCGGGTTGTTGGGTAACCAGATGGTGTTATAATGACCGGTTGGTGTTAATGTGATGGTGATGGCACGGAGCACATTGTGGCCTTTTAAAGAACATTGGCTGAAGTCATCTGTTAACAGGCTTTATATGAAACATAATCCTGTTAATTCTATTGCCCCCATTATTAATTCTTCGCCTACAGTTGTTTTGTATTCTTCCTGTTCCTTTCGCCTTAATAACTTCTTTGAGCTACATAAACAAATGATTATCATGATTCATAATGTGAAGCAGTCGCTCCGTCTATCTGTTCCCTCGGGGTGAATGACCTCCACTGCAGCTGGCAGGGTTTCCCTCCCACATCTGTCTGCTGGAGTCTCGCTGTTTCGTGGTCTCTCTGTGGTTTGAGCTGCTGTAAACCTTCCACTGAACAGTAAAGTGTAATATATCAGAGTGGTTCCCCTGGTAGGTCGGAGCATTCAGGACACACTGGAGCATTCAGGACAGATGGGGAAAAACTGAAGTTAGAATAGGGGGATTTGGAGTGACAACTCATTTCTGTGTTGGGGAACACTGAGCGGCCAAAGTGGGTCGGATAGGAAGAAGTTCGTCGTGAGTCGGATGCAACAAATGAACTGCGTTTACAAGCCTTGGCAGAGAGAGGCAGTGCAACCTACACCAACACAACGGAGAGGCAAGACCCTGCAGGAGAGGCATTCCTGCTGCAACACAATCAAACACATCGAGACATTCTTCAGAACCGACTTCCCATCGTTCCAAAGGAGAAGCTCCTCATCTCCCACGCCTGTCATGTAAATCAAACCAAACAGGTCACAGTCTAAATAAAGGAGTGTGCAGAGAAATCCTTATTTTCCCTTTGTGAAGGTCTCGCTCGGTTAGCAAAGAGCACCGCTACAGCTCTCAAAGACGAATCCATATGGTTGCACATTTCAGATATCGTCAACGTCTTCATGTGTGGAGCTGCTCACTTCTCCTGCTGCTGCCCAGCTGGCTGTTTAACTTGAAATATGTTTAAGATAAAAAAAACACATGAGACGGTTCCCAGAACATAAAATACGGCCCCATTTCTTGTCTGTCCGTCTGCCAACTGAGGTGTTTGTAAAGAATATCTGCAGGGACAGACGAGATGTGAGTGAGAGAACGAGTGAGTGAGGGTGAAGTTAAAGGAAGAAGACAAAGAAACTCAGAAAGGGTCTCGTGGTCGGCCGAGGAGCAGCAGCAGCAGTCTGCTGGTCGTTCTGCAAATAGTGTCAGGAAGTCTTTGAAGGCCAATAAACAGACAGGCCACTGTCAGATGGAGGGATGTGTTTAACAGCCTCCGACTGCCTGCAGACTTTCAGTAACGCTCCTTCTCTCTGAATCCTCTTAAATGTTTCAATGATTCAATCTGGTGAATGAGACACAAGTTCAAATAGACCTTTAAGCCCGTTAATGTGTGTGAGGTTCTCCTTACCAGTCCTTTGCATGTGCTGATGGCAGCAGTTCCTCGCACATCAGAGGCCACCACGGTGCCAAGGAGGTGGCAGGAGTTCCCCTCGGAGAGGCCCTGCTCCGTCCGGTTGGCGCTGCCGCTCCGCCTCTCCAGGATGTAGTCATTTGAAATCAGGTGATTGTTTGCAGTCAAGTTGAACATTAAAGTGCGACCGGTGTAGTTGACCTGGTAGTACACCTGTCCCTCCAAACCCAGGGGTCGCAGGTCCCGCCTGACCCGCCCACCCTGGAAATGGTGAGCCAGAGAGTGGGAGATGAAGTCTCCATCAGCGTTGGTCTTCACTGGGTGGATGATGGGAACATCTGCCCCCGGCTGAGACAGCTGACCTGTAGAATACGGTTGAATACACTGGAATAGGCATCACGCAGGTGTGATTGCACAGATGTTGACCTGTAGTGTTTATTTCTATGCAACTTCACAAGTCATTACTGCACATCTGCAGCTCCTATTACAAGCAGCACCGCACTGACCTTGTTCTGCAAAGAGGGAGAGAAGTCTGCCAGAGTCGAAGACCTCTTCATGGTCGGCGGCCAGGATGAAAACAAAGTGGAGGAGAAGAACCGGGCACTCCTGCGACCATCGCATATTTCATGTAGCTCTGGGAGAGTCCCGGACGTTGGAGGGGCGACCACGTCGATCCGGAGCTGCACTGTGTCATGACATGAACAAGCTCCCAATATCTGCCTCTACGGAGGGAAGCATGCAGCGAGGACAACTGGGAGCCAAGTCCTGCTGAAGGAGGGAGAGAGCTCCGTCTCTGCGGAGGACAGACGGACGGACCGACGGAGGGAGGGAGGGAGGAGGGAGGAGGAGGAGGAGGAGTGTTCTCCGGGCCGGTGTCTACTTTCCTTCCACGAGACAGAAGGAGCTTCATTGGTTTGAATCATCGGAGACCGAAGCTTTTGTCCAACTGTGTCCAGACTTGCCACTCAGGGGCGACTCTAGAGTCTGTTGGGGCCCAGGGCGAAACATTCCCGGGGGGCCCCATCAACCGGTGCTCATCACCATAATGGAATAAATCTTATCTGACACCAACAGAAACCGTGCAAAATATAAAGACGTGTTTTTATTCATATCTAGGTCGGCTTTTTTCTTTATCTAACACTGTCTTACTTTCTATTTTTTCCTTCATCCTTTTCTTCACAACCAGATGGATAATTCCCTATTTTATTTTGCTGACATTGTGAATATCGAGGACTCCTTGCAATCATGCAAGTCCCATGGGATCCTTTAGAGAGGTTTTGGAATGAGATGTCATTGCAAATTCTCCTTTTGTTGTTCGTAAAGTAAAATTAAAGTGACCGCGGGTTCCAAGCAAGTCGCTGTCTTGTCTGTTCATATGTTGCCGCTGAGCACTTTAACAGGCAGCAGAGCATCATTAAATGATTTACTGCCTCTCTGCAACACACTTGGGCAAACTGCGTGACCTAACCAAGACGGAGCTTAATGAAAAGCAAATCCGATTTATTTAATAGCACCATGTAACAATGCAACAATAAAAATCTCACTGTTGTTACCACGATACAGAAATCAGCACAAGCAGTGGGCCAAGTGTTAGGCCCTATAAATAAACATGTTTAAAGACAGATTTCAAATACTTTACATAGAAAATAATCCAGGTAGAATCTCTATATCAGGTTCATGATAAGACTAAATACCTGCCAGTCAAAAATCTACACTAAACAATGGAAACACTGCTGTGTTTAGATTTGTGCAGAAGTCAGTGCAGACCAGTTCTGTGTTTGCACATGAGCTCATATCTAACCTACCTCAACGAGTTGCTCTGCATTCTCTTTTATAGGCGAATAGCTCATAATTCTGTCACAAAGAAGAAGTCAAACAAAAGATAAACTTCACTCGTAGGTTTTATAAGAAGTAAACTGGTAAATATTTGTTCCCTCCTAAATGCTGCAGCAGTTCCTGAACAATGTTTCTGCACACAGTTCTTCTGAATTTACCTTCTTTCTTTTTTCTTTTTTTTTGCTATATTGGCTCAAATTAGTGAGGAATCTGATTTGTGTGCATTATGTAGCAGATTCAATCACATACAACACACAATGATTGTATCTGATGGTTGTTGTGCCCTGTGTGAAGCCCTCTGCAGGACATTTATCATTTCCTCCATAGGACACTTGAAGAGTCCATGCAGCACAGTATATTCTATATTCTGTATTCCAGACTTGAAAATCTCCTCTGGGGCATCTCCTCTGGAGGACATTCACCCTCTCAGTTAACACTGCTGTGGTTCACCAGCCTGATATTTATCCCCAGAGCACATTTACATGTGAGGGATGACATATTGTTTGGGTTCAAGGGAGACACAGAAACATCTCAAACATCCCACTTACAAACATTAGGGTTGGTGGATTTGGGATTTCCTTTTGTATCCTCCAAGTGGCGAACTACAGATTATTTGCCTTATTTGCTCCCTTGTCATGTGGATATAATGGACTTATCTATTGCAGTATGTTTATTTAAATCTGGGTCCATGTGGGTCAAGATAGCTGCTTGTTATTTCTGAATGCCTTTTTAAGTCCTGCAGATTTGGTTGCACATAAGGCTGTTGGATAATTGGGGATTTTAAGTTAGCTTACAAACAGAGAGACTTTTTGTTGGATTGTTCCCGACTCTCTGAAAGCTATTTTGCAGTTAAGAGAAGATCATTTCGGGACATGCAGCACCCCCCGAATCTACTGAGAGCACACAGGGCTGCACATTGTGACAGCTGAGAGTTGTAGTTTATCTCCGTGGACTGTAACCTCGCTCTTCTCTGCTCAAGAAGCCAACAATAACAACACTAATAGGCAATACTGGGGTTTTCATTTAACAGGACACAATAAAACAATGAGCAGTAAGTGTTTTGTTTTGAGGCTGCATGATTCAAACCAGCTATTTTACAACTTACAAGCACTAACTTAATGGAGCCGCCATAAAGAGCTGCACTTTTTCAATGTTTACCTGTTGCTGCAGGACTGGGACATGTTATATATTAGCGATGGGTAACACAACACCAAATTACTCACGATAGTCTAACTAAAGGAAAGTGATAACATATTTTATGCAGAGATGTGATCTGCAACATCATATGTGATATACCCCTGAATTTATGTCTATTTCAAGTTTCGCCTTTGCCAAGGGGTTTTGATTGTGCTGCAGAAAGCTCTGGATTAGTTTCAATCAGCGAATGAATCGCCCTCTTATCATCCCCAGAGACATTACCCAAACTGACCCCCTGAAGTCCCCTGTTACAGTAATGTGCAACAGACTGTGAAATGTCTGAACCTGGAACATAATCAGGACCTTTTGTTAGTCTTAGGTGGGAGACAGAGGCTTTTACACAGTAAGACTGCGGCCACATTCCTCATAAAGGCTTCTCTGTGTTGTGGTGAGTAACATGTCTGAAAGGTTTTGGGAAATTCCATTTAAATTACAAGTTTCATCAAATTTACTGGTAATGTGAAGTCATCAGTTTAACACTTGAGTCAATGGCTGATGCTCTCAAATGATCAGAGATTTAACAAGGAAAACAATAAAAGTTTATTTAAGAAGTTGACCAAAGATTTTTTTTTCCTACAGAACAGAAAGTTTTTTTATTTATTATTTCACAAAACAAATCTTGATCTGTTTTCAATCTGTTATCTGATGGAAGCCTCGAGACATAGCTGCAAACAAAAGAACAGGATGTTGTGATGCATTTCTTTTTTATCAAAGCTTGATTTAATTTTCAAGCTTGAATTACTTGAAACCACAAAATTCCCAAGAAGCAAGAAGCTGCGTATAAACTCTTCATCGGCTGTATAAACACGTTTCACGGCTCTGCATGTTGTGTAAAAAACATTTTTTACAAAAATGTACATGTAACAGAGCTGATAAAATCATAGACCATGTATATATATAAAAAGAAAAAGGACAGAGCCTCCGTGACATTTGTGGACTTCCACTGTGAAGCCTCACGCTGGGCATTTCATCACCATCTTTGATGTTTTTTAAACAACAAGTGACCATAATCAACAGGGAGAGGCCATTGTGGCAGTGACCTGTCAATAACAAGGCCACACCCTGAAGCATATCCCTTTTCATTGTCCGTTTTACTCTCTATCGGACCCTAATTTACAAAATGAAACTAGAAATTGAGACCATAAACAAGTTAAAAGGTAATACATGACATTGGAAGTGAGGTCATTCTTTAATGGATTTCAATACAATCACATTTCTTGCAACCAGTGGGTTTGCCCCCTGCTGGCCATTAGACAGAATGCAGGTTTTAGGCACTTCTACATTGGC
>CAAKHC010018825.1:0-11308 GCA_901007825.1 Macroramphosus scolopax
GTATATATATATATATATATATATATATATGTATATATATATATATATATATATATAAGTGTTTGGAACTTGTAAATGAAAGCCAACCTGGGTGTTGAATTGAACATTGTTGAATGCTGCTTTTCTGCTGCTCTGTAGCTGGAGACCTACATGGATGAGAAGTTCATCACCAGAGCTTTCTCCACCATGGGTGAGCAGGTGGTCAATGTGCGGATCATACGCAACAAGATGACAGGGTGAGAACTTAAGAAGTCCACTTGCTGTTATCATTGGTCTTTCTTTTTTCAGTGAATGTATTCTGACATTAAACAGTGTGTCATCACCCAGGGGTGCTCTGGGTTACTGTTTTGTGGAGATGACAGATGAGGCCACAGCTGAGAGGTGTC
This sequence comes from Macroramphosus scolopax, assembly GCA_901007825.1. Classification (NCBI taxonomy): domain Eukaryota; kingdom Metazoa; phylum Chordata; class Actinopteri; order Syngnathiformes; family Centriscidae; genus Macroramphosus; species Macroramphosus scolopax. The sequence goes on from CAAKHC010018825.1 coordinate 387, forward strand.
TCCGCAAAATCAACGGAAAATCTTTACCAGGAGCCAGTCCGGTATGAGGAGGATTTATCTTTCACAGTAGAAATGTTTTATTTTGCTCATAGCAGGTGATGTGACGTAGGCGACTTAAATCTCTGCTTCCCTCAGCCCACAAGATTCAAGTTAAACCGAGCCACCTTTGGGAAACAAGACACTGGGTGAGTCCAAAGTTTGAAACCTGAAAGATAACTTTGACATGAAGATGCCTCCCCCAGGACAAAATTCACTGATTCCTCCTTTGCCTGTGCTTGCCGTAACCCATCTTTTTTCCATGTTGCAGTCAAATGTATTCTCTGTTTGTGGGAGATCTAACTCCAGAGGTGGATGATGGGATGCTTTATGAGTTCTTCTACAATCGCTATCCTACCTGTCGTGGTGGGAAAGTAGTGCTGGACAGCATGGGCAACTCCAAGTGAGTTTTCAACACTTCACTACACAATATAGTGAAAAATATTCCACCAATACGGCAAAAAATAACTTGACTTAAGATGCACTTTTTCATGAACAGAAGTGTTTAATGTTTCTGAATTGCTTGTTTCTGTCTTCAATGACAGAAGCACATTTTGTCACTGCATGCAGTTACACTTGAGGAATTTAGGATCCACGAAACTCCAACGCAATCAGCAGAAGCAGGACAGAAGCAATAGTTTTCATTCACGAGGCGCTGTGGGAAAAAAAACTAATGTGCTGTGACCTGGAGGGTCATCTTCAGTGTCAAAGTAGTTCAGTGACGGTTGCCTGTGCATCCACAGCTACACTAAAGGGGAGCTGGAAAGAGCTGATTCAGGAAAAAAATGTGAAACATCACCAAATGTAGGCTATAATCAATAATATGCATATATCAATTAACATATAGCTCAAATGAGATTACTTAATCTACCTGTAGCGACATATCAACAGCTCATTGAACGGATTAAATGGAGCCTTCTTTCTTGAATGTTCTCTCTGCTGTCAGATTGCTCCCCAATAGGTCTTTATGTCAGTGGTACCACATCGCCATCTATCAGATTAGCAAACACACTTTGGTAGTAGAAGAATATGCAACTCTTCTGGCAAAAACTCTGGTTTGGTTTAGATTATGAGGATGGACCAGCAAGTTCACTGAAATCAGCAGGTCACTAAAGATGTAATTATTATTGGGGTGGGGCCAGACTTGATTAAAATCACCAAGAGAAATAAATCCTATTCGGACGGGGTAATGCCAACATGTTGAGAATGTTAATCTTGTAATTATTATTATGGCTGATGCAGGCCACTGCCAAAAATATAAATATATATATAGGAGTACTTCACTGATGTTCTGTCTGTAATTATCCAGGTGCATTATGCATGTCAGTCAGGAGATTCATTAATCAGTAGTAAGCTTCGGACGCCACCCATCTTCAGATATTTAAACATAATGGTCCTCTTGCAAGAACATTTTCTTATTATTAAATTCCGAAGTCTGACTTTTTACTTTACAATATTCTTCATGATGCTTCAACTAATTTGGTTCAACAACTACACAAACTTGAAATGCATGTTTCATTTATTCAGGTTTCATCATTACGATAATTGATGGTCCTTAAATTGCCACATCCTTCCTCTACTCGAAGCTTCGCTCTGTGCAGCCTCGAGTCTGCTTTCAGAAGTCAGACACATTCATCACTGTCGGTTGTGAGCTGATTTCTCAATCAAGAATTAGCAAATATGAGTCCAACTGCCAGGAACGTGTCGTCAGAGCAGCTCTGCACTGTTAGATGATGACGACAGCTCCATTAGGTGATGTTACGCTGACAGGAAGACCATGCTACTGAAAAGTGGATAAATGTAAACATTGTGCTGTAATTGTATAATGAAAATAATCACAGCTAACAAGATCTCGGTAAATTAACAGCCATGATGATGATGATATGGTAAACATATTAGGTTGTCATTAAGGTAGTTCTTGTTTGAGGGTTTTACTGCAAGGACAAGTCTGTGCCAATGTGTTAGGGGGTTGGAGAAAGATGACCCTGTCTGTCAAATGTCATGTGACATTTCTTGATTCTGGTATTATATGTAAACTCCACATGCATTCTGATGAAGGCTTTGTGTGTCTCCCTGAAGGGGCTGCGGCTTTGTTCAGTTCCCAGACGAGCGGCTGCAGAAGCGGGCGTTGGACGAGTGTCAGAGCGCGGTGGGACTGGGTGGTAAACCTCTGAGACTGAGCCTCGCTGCTAACAAGTGAGTAGCTATGGAAGTCTTTTGTGCCTGTAGCCCGGTGCTGCATATGTTGTGGAGTTCAACAGTGTGTCTCTCCCTTCGTCTGGAGTTTAAGGCACAGGCCACAGTCGTCAGAGAACAAATCGTGGCAATCCAGCTCTACATACACTCCCAACTATGACCAGTACAACCAGTACCAGCAACAGGCTTATCCGGGCTATTACCCCTCCTGGGGCTACGACCAGACTGGAGGAGGGTATGGCTATAACTATCCGCAGTATGATTACACACAGTATCCCCCACCACAGCCACAGGTAAGCTCTCCGTTAACACCCCACCCCGATCATTAATCTCATCGATCAGTCATTTTGATCAGACTTGATTCATTCAAACATGTTTTTTCTTCTCTTTAGGAAAGTGAAGTTGCTGAGGATGATGGACTTGAAGGTTTGTTTTGGGGATTGATGGCTGCACATTATTGTTTACACTATTGTCTATTGATTACATGTTTGATAAAGTGCCAATGTCGGTGTTTTTATTCCGGGACTAAGCTGACTGTTGCTGGGTCTATGGGTCAGGGATGTTTTTTATACAACACCTCATATAAAACATGGGAATTAGTAATAATGAACAGGTTATGATGTCCACTGGAGAAGTCTGGGATCGAACCAATAACCTTCCGATTCCGAACTCTGCCACTTGATTTTAATTATACCCCATGATGAGCCAAAACCAGTAGCCACCTGGAGCGTGGGAATAAAGCATACACAACGATTAGTTCATTGGCTGAAACATGCAAAACAATTGTCATTACAAGTTTGAGAAATCTTATTAAAGACAGAAGAGATGCAAGAAAATGAGTGAGATTCAACACAGACTTCACCTGGCATGTTGAGACTCACGGACAGTGTTTTAATCCCTGAGCCACAGGGGCGGCCTCAGACCTGTTTATTATAAGTAACCATCTGTCCCTGTGCCGCAGATCCCGGCCCGGAGCTGGATGTGGTGGAAGCCAACAGGAAGTTCATGGAGCACAGTGAGGAACTGTATGACGCTCTAATTGACTGTCACTGGCAGCAAGCGGAGTTCATTGCAGGACAGGAAATGGTTTCAAGCCTACCAGAACCAATTCACTGCTGAAACTGAACTTTCCCGCTGGGTTTTTATTTACAGCTGACTGCCTGCATTTGGACAGTGTGGACTATTTCTTCTTTTTTTTTGTGTGACAATGAAAATGGCAATTGTTAATGTAAACCTGTGGAAATGTACTGTGGGTGCAGACAATACAATTGAAATTTCTTTCAATTTTTTTTAAACATTTTTCTTGACTATCTGGTTTATTCACGAATCTTCAAATCACTGCATCGAAAGTGAAACATGTAAAAATGAAACACCGACTTCCTAATATAGAACACAAAAGACTGAGCATTAATCTTTTTTTTTTATTAAGCTTTTATAGATAAGCTCCATGAACACCATTCAGAGTCTCACAGATTGTTAGAATTTCGAATTAGACCTTTAATGTACAGTTGTTCATCACTATTTACAGCATTGAATTAATGTTAATGTCATTGTGAAAATGGGTGAGCTTTAGGGTACCATTGATTCAGTAACTTCTAGCATTTTAAAACTACCATTTAAAGTTCCTAATTAAGTGCTCAGGCAGAGATGAATTCATTCATAATTAGTACCCAACATGGCGAAATGCATCAAAGATGAAGATGATGAAACTTTTGAGGACTTCTGTGTGAGTCTCGTCATTTTGCCTGCAGTACCTGATTCACCAATAGATGGAGACAAATAGCTTCTGTTCTTTGTCAGATTGTCCCAAGATTTGGATCAAATAAAAACGAGATCTGAGGAGTTGCAAGTGAAAGATCTTTTTTTTTATATCCCCCAATGCTATTAAAATATGTATTTTATTTAACTAAATAGCCAACAGTTTAATCTGTAGTACACAACTATTGGCACTGAGTGTATTTACTTTCCACTCCTAGATCAATCATGGATCATACTATTCTCAGACAACCTGCAGTGAACATGTTCATTGAGGGCTGCAGCCAATAATGTGCACACTGAGGTCATGTCTTCTTTGATTGATTTGTTGGGTTTTACCAACCTGGAGAGACTTCAAAAAGTATGTTTACTATGGACATACAACCTGACTGCAGTTTTTAGAATATGTGTATAAATGCAACTGAGGTATACTAAATATCAGATAAAGAAAGTGAGGAAAATGCTTTGACTCAGGTATATATTGTATTCAGCCATCATATACTGAACGACATTATGTCAAGTATTGCAAGTTTTCAAGTGATTTAAAGTGTGTTGCATTGATGTATTGATTATTAATGCTACATATTACTTTAAAGACAGAAGCTGATTTCAGTGATTGTAAATGCTTCCATGTGAGCATTACATGTTCTGACCAGGTGCTCATCTCTGGTGCCAATGTCAGCTGGCCGGGCCACACATCTCCAAAATGTCGTAGTAAATTTAAAAATAGGCTGAAAAAACTTGGCATAATGCAAACATAGGGCAGACATTGTTGCAGCTTCAAGCCTGGAGCAAAATCTATTCTGCTGCCAGCACTTGGGATTGTGGGATGCTTTAGGTAAGGTAGACAAGGTTGGATGCATGCTTGAGATATTTTTTCCAAAACAGTCTGTTTTTGTTTGCAGACTGCAAATATTGTTGTTGTTTGAATTTTGAAAACAGCCAATGTTTGCAGCCAGTTCAGCAGCACCCTGCTGGCCGCTGGGAAGAATGCATGTTGCATTTGTATTGGTTTCATCTTAACACCTGGAATGTCTGTCCAGTGCTATTATACAATCTTTGCTTTTGGTATTCTGGGGCTGCTCCACCTTTTTCTGACAAGAACAGGACTACATTATTTCCAGTTATCTTTCCACGAGGATATTTGTTAAGGACATAGGGTGTCATATTTCACAGGTTGCAACCCATCGAGGCATTGTGATTTTGGGCTGTGCAAATACAATTTTATTGAAAATGATTTATTATTAGTAGGCTCGATTTAGTAGTTTACTCATAAACCCGTCTCACATCGAAGTGTAAAATTTCAATTTGCAAAAAAAATATTTTTTTTTCAATTAGATGGACAAGATATGTTACACTCTTTCCGTTTGAACTCGCCACATTATCCTGCAAAAATGTCCTTCGTTACATTCCACTCCTGACCATAGTAAGGTCATTTGTTTTTAGATTTTTTCCAAAAAAGGAGATTCCCTGATAAAGTAATGTTCACGGCTGCTCGGGCCCCTCGCAGACTTTTATTTTGAAAAGCCCCGCGTGTGGAGTAAAGCTTGCTGCTCGCTTCACCGTCGGTGCAGCTCGAGCGGCTACAGACAGGCTGGAGAACGGCGGGACTCTGCTGGATCTCAGCCCCCTCGGGATGAAGAGCTTTCTGTCTGACTTCCCGGAGGACTTGTAGGGGTCAACGCCGTGTCCTTTTCTGTCCTCTCGGTGTGGATGTGGCGGGATGGATTAAACAGCTGGATCGGACGCTTGTCTGGGATAATTCATCCCAAATGACCAGGATCTCATGTCTCCTCTAACTACGAACAAGCTGCAACAGGATTGGAGAAATACAGGCAAGTTTGCACAAGTGACCGGCTCTTGCAATTTGAACTCGTTAATGAGAGAGGAAGACCCAGCAGCATGCTGAGGCTCCATGCTGCAGCAGCTGGATATGAAGGAACAGGACTTTATGTTTAATAGATGAGTGTGACTGGCACTGTTGCATGCAAGTGGAGGAATGCAGCAGCAGCGTCCGTCACATCTGTCTGTAGCTTCCATTCAGCCTTTACAATAATCCAGGAGAGAGTCCGGCTCGGCTCGGCTGTCCGAGGTGATCTATTGTCGGGGTAAAGATGAAGACATGTCCCCCTGTTGACTGGGGAAGCTTCAGATAACAACAACCCTTTATTAGTTGATGTTTACGGGTTCGTTCTTCTCTTCTTCTTCATACAAATCCTCCGTTGCTTATGTTGCATTGGCATCAGAGACGATGACAGAATGTTGTTGGCGTGTTTCCACCCTCGGCTGTCAGGGTGTCACACGGCCTCATCCACACAGTTGGTGTCTCCCCATGGGGGAAGCTTCAACTTGTGGCGTCCCAGGAGGGATTTGGCTGAATTCCAGCTTCCCTGTAGAGAACAGCAGATGACCAGGATGATGATGATGTTAATGGGTTTGCTTCCAGTATCAAAGGGGACAACTGAGCATGCACTGAATAAAGCATGCAAACATCCCATGATTCCCAGTAGGCTGGAGGTCTGAGCATCTCCAGGATAAGATGTGTGTTTAGAACCAGGTACAGACACTTGTTCCCTGGCCGGGAGACTTCCCAGTCGCATCAGTTAGTCTACATGATCTGATAGAAAGAGAGAAGGACTCTGGATCGTCCTTTGGTTGAAGACTTTTAACTGATTTGTTTTAGTTGATATTGAGCTAGTTTGATGTAAAGATGTATCAAATATCATCAAGAACTGAGGGCAAACATGATTCAACCGTAGGAGGACGATAAAGGTATTTACACACAAAGTCAATATTTGTACGTGTCTGTTTTTAATCTGTAATCTGATCAACATAAAAACAGGGTCTGATGTACTTGATTATTCCATTTGTTGGAAGATGTTGCAGTATGAGACAGCAGGAGACGTTTCACCATTTCTAAAGGCGGATTATAAATGAATGATATTAAGTCCAATGTTTTCTCTACCTTCTGCATGGCCAGCGTCTTCTGGGGCTTTACGATTGGTCGGTTCACAGAGTAGAGAGGATAGTAACTAGAAACAAGATGATATGTGATGTGTTTAACGTTTATTGTATTCCATATAAGGTTTGATGAGAAGTGTTCAGACCTCAGAAAGATGGATGGTTGTTCTCCACCCAGTTCAAAGAAGTGTGAGGAGGCCCCGTCCCATCTGTACACGAGCGTTTACACAAGGCAGACCGAGACGAGCCTTCGTGAGGTGTCTCACAATCACCGCAACACACACAGGACCGCATACTGACGGCCGTGGGAATGTTAAAAGCTTTTATCCATTTCACTTTGTTTATGACCACGTGAGGCAAGTCAAGAGGAAGAACAGCACATGTGCGAGTGCTTCTCCTCTTCTGCCTGTTAGAGTAACGAGCTTCCCAGAGAGGTTCGGAACACGTCGCTGTGATTCTTCTCAGTGCTGATTAACATCGACTGTGTGCGATAAACAACAACTGACAAATGGGTGACTAATGTAAGTTTTAAGTGAGTTAAATAAGTCCAGATTCCTGGCGCCCAGTGATGTGGGACGTCTCCACCGTGATGAGATGAACTCTACAGTCGACTCTCCAGCCAGACGCACACCGTGCTGTGGAGTTACGTGACTTAGCGAAGTCTTGTTGCAGCCGATTGTCATTTTCGAAAGAGAAATGAAGACATTTATTTTAGGTATGTAGTCCACTGATGGAGATAAAGCTTTGTGGAAATGTGAAGGTCACTGGAGATCATAGATCTCATTCATCCTGTCATCACTCCAAGTTGAATATCATCCTCACAGCAACAAGCCAACTGACATATTTTGCACACTTAGATACTTTCTTTTATATGTATTTTATTTTGTATTAACTCTGAAATTCCTCTCCTCCAAAAGGCCTCTGACAGGGTGCGACCAGGAGCAAAAGCTCTGGACTGACCTGCACCATGAAGACCCAAAAGGTCAGAGGTGTTACACCATCTTCGCCCTCCGGCCAGCAGAGTACTCGCTTCTCGCTACGGAGCAGAAAGAAGAAGGTTGGGGTGATCCAAGGCAAGCTTCGCATCCGCTCCATGCCTGGAGCCTTCCTGGTGCTGGGAGTCATCGTGGTTGTCGTGGGCACCGCTCTGGCCGTGGCGGGATACTGGCCCTACCGGATGTCAAGGTCGTCCATCCTGGGAGCTGCGGAAAGGGAAAGCATTTCTGAGCCGCAGGCAAGCTGGAGTCTCGGAGCGAAGGGCCTCCTGTCCAAAGCCAGCCTCGTCCACAGTGAGCGGATGAAGCTGCTGGGTCCCGTCATCATGGGCGTGGGACTCTTCATCCTCATCTGTGCCAACACCGTCCTGTACGAGAACAGGGATAGAGAGACTCAGATGCTGATGGCTCAGATGCGGAGTGTACTCTGCTCCGTGTCTGCTGCCGTGCCCTCAGCTGACCTTAAAGAAATAGCAGCAGCCAACTCAATGGCGAAACACTACCAGTGGGTGAGCAGCTTACCGGCGGCCCACCTCAACATCCTCTGTCTGCAGCAGCTGGCCAGCTCGGAGCCCCTGCTCCAAACCAGACACGCCGGTGATCAGCAGGACAGTGTGGAAGGCGTCTACCAGCAAAATGTTCTCCAGACAGAAGCTCTCCACCATCAGGAGTCGGAACCTCCGCCCTCCGTCCAATCCAACTCCTGCAATTCCAGCCAGACAGACTTTCATACGCAGCTTGGTGGTGAGAACAGAGGCAGTGGCAGCTCCAACCCCCATCCTGCCCAACTCGTAAAGCTTAACAACTGCTTAATGTCTGCCAGCTCCATGTCCATGCTGGGGGTGGATGAGGTGGATATCCCGGTTGCTCAGCCCAGGCGCTGCCACAGTATGAGCTACAGGACTAAGCCTTATATAGCCCGAACTGTTTTCTGTCTGAAGGAAGCTCTGCACGCTCCCGGAGAAGAAGGTCACACACATCAGCCAGCAGCCACCAGGAGAGAGAACCCCTCACAGGTCTGCGTGAACATCCCTGGACAGGTTGTGGACGCCCTGGAGGAGCAGACCCGCCGGAGCTGGCCTCAGCTCGACCTGGGCAACGGGAGACGCTACCTGAAACTGGAGAACAAGGAGGACTCGGTGGAGAAGCTGCTGGACCACTTAGAGCAGCAGTGTTCTCAGTGGGATAAGAGTTTTGGTTCTGGGCCTTTCCAGTGACGACCGCGTCAGGTTCACGGTCCCACGGACACTCCTGGATCCACACACACACTACGGAGTAAGGACGTCCCCTGGATTCTAAAACGGCACCTTATGTTTGGTTTCAAATTTGGTTCTTCTTCCACAAACTGAACCAGTTGGACCGACTCAGTTTCATGGAATATCGATACACAAGGCTTCTGCTCTCTGATAGGATTTGGCAGATGTTTTCTATAAATGAAAGAGGAACTATGCACAGACTTTACACTGGCACAGATGGGACAACCGATTTTACAGACTGTTAACTTGTGCTTCCTCTGTTTGGGTTGGCAGCGACGCAACCAATCAACTCAAGTCTCAATGCCAGGAAGGCAGTTGCCTATTTCCAGGCCACCGTGTGCACAAGCCAGTGGAGGAAAGCTAGAAGGACACAGGAGGTTGTTTTCACTGTGCAGATTTGAACCAAACTACCTGGTCTCCTGAGCCCGTTGAGCACTGACAGCTCTTGATCAATGCAACTAATATGTAAACATGGGATTGTTTTTTCCTCAGCTGAGGTCCCATTCTGCAAAATGCAATGCATGGCAGTGATGTAGAGTATGTTACATCTTAATACGTATGCAGAGTAACGTCTATGTTGGTTTTATGTGTTTAAGAAGTAATAACCAGTTAAAGGAGCAGTCCAGTTTATTACAGCTTGAATCTTATTCCAGAGCTTGAACGTTGCACTCAAGTTAATTGCTTCGATCTGGGAATACGATGACACGGCGTTAACTGTCTTCCTCTGAGTGGATGGATGTTTATTGTGTACAGTTTGGGTTCACCTCTGTGTTCTTGCGGACGGATCATCAGGACCACGGGCGATGTGTTTGAGGGAGATCCGAACCGACTTAACGGTGGCATGAATATATGAAATGCATGTCAACTCTCCCAGGAAGGACACGGCCGAGTCCCCCAGCATGCACCGCGTGTAGATACTGTACACCGTCATACAATAATGGTTAAAGAACTGCACAAAAACACCAAGTATAATGTAAAGAAGACATAGTATACAAGAAAAACTGGCAATTCGACCTCTGGCTTGTCGTCTTTGAAGAGTCATTGGAGTCATAATTCAATCAAATATGGATGCACAGAGATACGATAACCCAAAACAATACAACTCACTCTTTTTAAAGTATAGATATCCTGATTGCATCAGTTCTTCACTAATTCATTCATTCATATACAGATCGTTTGAATGGACCTGCTTTCCCAGATTGCAGCGTTTCATTTGTTGATTACAGTGTTGTTGTTACGACGGGCAGGAACCAAAAATATGCAAAAAAAAAAAGACTGAAGCTGTAATAAAGTGGAATCGTCCTTTAACTTTAACGGTGCATCCTGTTAGTCGTCCTCCTGTTTGAAGCCGTATTCGCTCGTCATAAAAGCAGAGGGACCTCCTCCATCGGGTCTCCTGTTGATCGTCTCCCAGTATTTATGAGGAGGGTCCTCCCACACTCGCACACACACATTCCTTCCCTCCCCTCCGTCCTCCGGCTGCCCCCCCCACCCACCCCCTCTTTGATCAAATGGACAGATTGGATTGTGCAGACAAGGCGAAAACCGCAGTCCCCAGTCAGATTTAGTATGATGATCAGTGTTACAGCGGGGTGTGTCATAGAGGCAGAGGAATATGAATCACCCCCCCCCCCCCCCCCCCCCCCCCCCCCCCCCCCCCCCCCCCCAAAAAAAAAAAGACCCCCCCCCCCCCCCCCCCACACCCCCACCCCCCTCCCCCCCC